>VWZU01008693.1:11628-30283 GCA_013397095.1 Sterrhoptilus dennistouni
GGGGGGGGGACATGGTGGTGGTGGGAGATTGGCAGCCTGATATCTGAAAGTGTCTTTGAAGTAGACCTTGTAAATTCAGTGTTTTGCAGGGCACATCCCAGGAGTCATTTTAGTCAAAATGTTTATTTCATCTCCCACTTGGCGAATCCTGTCACTGGGGTCAGTTTAACCTGGAAGAGGAAAGACTCAGATGTGGAAACAGAGGCAGCACAGTCCTTAACTCTTGCCTTTTCATCTGGGAGTGAGTTTGAAGTGCAACATAAAAAATTTACGATGGTTATTAATTTAGAAAAGTGATGCTAAAGGTAAATGAGTATGGAAAGTTTTCTTCCACATCCCCGCCATTTTCTAGAATGAGGTTAATCAGTTGGAAATCTGTGAAATGCAAAGAGTTATGACTTGCTTTATAGTTCATATATGGTTTAGGAAGCTTCTTCAGGCTGTTTCCCAGTGACATGGCAGATTTCATCATGACTGCAATGCAGGCTCCAAGAGCTGCCTGGAATCCAGCACTTAAGGAGCCACAGGCTTCCTACAGCTGGAGAGACAGGAGAATGATGGTTGTGGCAAGGGAGGGATGAGAACAAGTCCCTGAACAGCTGTACTGTAAAATAGTCAGGACAACAGACAGGGAAAGTTTAAAGTTGTTCTTCGTCAGGAGGGGTCAGTAACTCTGTCACCTGTGACAGGTCTCCTGCTCAGGTGTGGGACCAAGGCAGGACACCAGGGAGGCTTTGTCGTGTTGCTGCTCAGCAGGGTGGTGTCAGATCCTGGTATGGTTCTCCCACAGGAAGCACCAGGGATTTTGGCTAAAAGTGTTTAAATGGTGACCCTTTCCAAAACCAGCTCCTTGTGCAGGCTGTGAACTCTCACTGCTCCTGAGAGGATTTTCCTGCCACTTTGGGATCTGATGAGAGGCACAGGCAAGGTTCAAGTTTTGCAGGGAGAGCGAGTGAATTTATACAAGTGTGTTTCTGTCAGAGCATACTTCTCATTTTTCCCTCATAAAGGAACCTCTGGTGATACCTTAAGATTTTAACGTCAATATTTTCCCTATATTTTTAATACTGCAATTTAATATATAACTCTAAACTCCAGACACAGTGTGAGCTGCTGCTTTCCCATTTTGGTCAGACACAACAATTCCTCTCCAGGCCTGGCAATCAAGGACACATCACTGCCTCAGGCCCTCAGAGATGGAAACAAAAGTGAGTTGTGGGGAGCAAACTGGGAGTAAATGACTTCATTACCTGGAGCTGGAATTGGAAAATTGACCCCCAAGATGCAAATGGACCCAACTTATCAAGGTGTGAAAACCCCTGAGCCATGGTCCATTTTTGGGTGTAGCCCCTGGGGGGCTTTGTCTGCCCAAAATGTACCTGAAGGCCCTTCAATAAATAGAACAGCTTTTTATTCCCTTAATTCTGTCTGGTCTCTGTTTTTAGGTAGTCCCAAAAAGGCATCACTGTGGCATCAGTTGATGTTGGAGAAATTGATGTCATGAAGGGACAACATTTCCCTTCCAGACTTGCCAGGGCCAGGCAGAACCTGGAGGCCAAGGGGCTCCATTGATGTCACCATTGTAAAGCAGGTGCCCTGTGCTGCTGTGACACTCAGGAGCTGGGACTTGGGGACAGGACACCTCAGGGTCCTGTGTACCCACAGCAGCAGCAATCTCTCTCCAGGACCCTGGAGCCCTGAGCAGTCCCCTCTCTGTGGCCAAGCCATGGTTTTGTTGTCTCCGCCCAGCACAGAGTCTCCCCTTGGGGCACAGGGGCTCCTTCTTATCCCTGTCCTCACTGTCCTCACAGGGACACAGCACAGATGTCCTGCAGAAGGACTTTGTTCTGAGAGGAATGACAGACTTGTCTTTACAAACAAGCAGTGGGTCTGCTGGTAGATAAAATCAGCACTGAGAGATGAAAGAAACAATGGGAAGGATCCCACTGATTGATGAATGGAAAAGAAGATATTTGCCTTTACAAACGAACTGTAGGTTTCCTCATAAATCAAAGCGGATCTTGAAAGATGAAAGAAACAATAGGAAAACCTATAAATTCCATGAGAATTAAAAATTAAAAAGGGGTTATACATTAAAGGGGAATTTTAGGTCTTAGGCACTCCGGGAAGGCTGTAACTCTCAAGTAGCTCAGGCAGTGGGGAAAGAGGGAGGGAAATGTGTCCGGGAAATTGGGATAAATAGGAGCTTGGTCCTCCAAAATTCGAGAGACCCCAGGGGAAACACCCCGTGGCCTCTCTCTTTATTCAAATAAAGTAAAAGAACCCCTCTGTCTCATTTTTTGGATATAAACCTCTGGTGTTTGTGGATTAATTTTCCTAACAGTTCCCACCCTCCATGGTGGATCCAACCCCTTCCCTCCTTCACCCCAAATGCCTCAAACAACAAATACAAGAGACAAACAAGTTTCTTATTTTTTGTGAGAATTGTTTAATAACAGCCTGAAGAAATGCCAAGACATCTTGTGGGTGCCAGTACAGCTCATGAATAAGCAGCATGCAGATGCCACAGGCAAGCACTGTTCCAAGTTGAGCACACAAGGACAGGTAAATAATTCAGTATATTTTTATGCAATTGTTACAAAAAGAACTTGGGAGATCTCAGGTTGTTAGAAGTAAACAAAAAGAACAAAAGTGGTTTGTATTTTTACTAAACACAAAGCCAAACCTTAAACTGGTTTAAATTAAGATGTTATGGTCAGTTAGACTTTAGGAAAATAATAAAAAATATTCTTTTTTCCTTATTTTCTGTAATATTGAAGTGACACTTTCACTGAATTTGGGACTTCTGGGAGACCTGCAGCTCATTCTCTAGAGAAAAAAAGGGATATCTTGCTCTGGTCTACCAAAGGGTAGCAGGACAGTGCATGCTGAGTCAATATCCCTTTGCTTTTCAAAGTGTTTAATTTCCACCTGAAAAGATTTCTGGGGGTGCACCCTAAGTGACATGAATACTCTAAATCTACCAAAATAGGAAAAGTTCCCATTCAGGTGATATTTATCTTTCAGTTTTTAACAAACAACATTGCTCCAGGCAGAAGTCGTGGTTTAAATGCAAATAACAGCAAGATGCTTGGCAATGTATAATGACAGCAAATTCTGCTTCATGCAAAAGAGGCACTGTATGACCCAGGCATCTGGAGGGCAGAATGCTGGAAATGTTTCATTTTGAGTAGTTTTAAAGCAATGCAAATGAAGCTATTTAGAATAGTGGCTGGTGTGATGTATAAGAACAGCAAGTGATGTCCCTTGCATGAGGAATATCCCTGTGCTCCCTCTTGCTCACGATGCTCTCCCAAAGCTGATGGTTTTGGTACTTCAGGACTGCACCAGCTGGTTACTCTCAGTCCTGTAACAGAAACAAAGACGTGTTAAATCATTATTTGGGTTACAGTGGCAGCTGCACAGTTGTAGAGCTGAAGTGTCCAGGCAAGAGAAAGAGAAGAAACAGATGCTGGGAAAAAACTAATATATTGAGATTTATATTAAAGTCAATAACTATCAAACTTTCCCAGCTGGAGACAGGTGAGGGGAGAAATCTGATAGATGAATGCAGGCGAGGAAAGGGATGGATGTAGAAATAGAAGGGAGAAGTGTCTTGAAAGGAAAAAAAAAAATCTTATGGCCAAGGAAGAGCATTTGAGCAGTGGGTGAAAGTGGTATGGCCAGAGGAATGGAGGGATTTTACTGTTGGCAGACAAAAGAAGTCTGGATAGACAGCATGAACAGCTATTCCAGAGATAAGAAGCATTCATAGCTGAAGAACCAATCCAGATATTTTCTGACAGATGTTTTCTGATCCCCCCAAGCATACTCACCTTTTTTTTCTTCCACAGAAGCACTGTCATCAGCACATTAAAAATGATTCCTTTCATTAAGACTATTTTGAAGCCCAGCTGTGATAAAGACATTGTGTTCAAGTGTTCATCTGAAAAAAAACCCAGAAAATGAGAGTCATAAGAGCACTGAGACATCCTCATGTTCCAGACAGACTGAAAAGCTCTTTTTACGGGACCTGCTCTTTGTGTGATGGGGTCAGCTGGGAGGACAGGAAATGAGATAGGGAGTAGGATTCAGAGGCTTTAATTTATTCCATTCAATAACTACTTAATTATCCAATATTCCAGTCTGCCAGCCACCTAACTGGTTTTCATTATTGTGCATTGTGACCCCAGGGCACTGGAGGCAGCCCTCCTTTGTCTCTCTAAGTTTTTTTTCAAATAGGCAGGGGGAAAGCAATTTGGATTTAATCATAGAACACAATTCTATTTGAATTTTATATTGATCTGAAGTTGCAAAGCCATTTCTATTTGAAAATAGGTTGATCTGTCCTGGAGAAGGAGGGAGCTGTCAGCAGAAACTCACTGTAAGTTTATCACTGAGAACCTTTCAGAGGTTGATGGAATCAGCTGTGTTTACTGACAGGTATTTTCCAAAAACGGTGTTTTGGAAAGATTTGCAAGAGCAGAGCTGCTCTGAGAGCAGGGCAGGCACAGACTCTGCTCTTTGAAGTGGCACAGCAGCAGCTCCTTGGAGTGCAGCACTGCCCTGAGCCCTCCCCAGTGAGCTGGGGCAGAGCTGATGTGGGTGCAGCCCAGCTTTAGTGAACCCTGAGCACAGAAACCACTGCTCAGCGATTGTTTCATGGGGTGTTTGTGCACCCAGAATAACCCAGCTCCCCCAAAGGCTGCAATGAGGCAGTGCTGACTCACAGCAGTTCCTGGAGCCCCTCTGGGGTGAGTCAGAACAAGAGCTTGTGGGCTCTGGCTGCACTGCACAAAATTATCAGCCTGGGTCAGGAAAGCTGCAATAACACCACGACTTTCAGCCTTGATGCTTAAAGCCTTTGGGGGCCCTTTTGGAAATTTTCTGTCTGACTTTTTTGCTGTTTCAAAAATGATTCTTCCCTGGCAAAAACTTGGGAAGAGATTTACTTTAGTCAGGCCAAACTTTTCTCCCCAAATGCTGTGTTACGTACTTGTCTTGAAGTTCACGGCTATCCCTGTGACACAGATAGCACTGGCACCTGCACAATGTAAAAATAAATTTGATTAATATCAAAAATACACTTCTTCAGAAGTCTATAAAGATATCTCTGCTTAGAAGGACTAATTAGAGTTTCTGGCCAACAAACCCTCCTTTAAACATTCTTTTCTCCTGTTTTTCAGGGCAAGCATAAAATATAATCTAATTAAACTTCAGTGTCCCATTGGACAAAGGAATTGCAAGCTTTCTGTGCCCCCACAGTGTGTTTTTAAGATCTCTCTGCTATCACCGTGAATGCTGTGAGTTCATTCCTCACACAAGGCACGACTGAATGTTGCTTTTATTTTTATTTTTTTCTGTTACAGTTGGGATTAAGTGCTTGAGAGACAGTATTTTGTGTTTGGACTTAGATGTTTATTAATTCTTATTTATATTATAGTTTCACAAGCAGTGAGTTCTACAGCACTTCTAGCTAACGAAGTAAAAAGATGGCTCTGTCTGTTTCTCTACAAGGCTTTTAAGGATAAACTGACTAATTAAAGAATGATACCTAAACTATTTTTACTTTTCACTTAATAACTAACCACCTGTAGCCCACCATGTGGACTTAACTATCTAATTATAAAATACTACCCAGACCCATGAAGAAGAAGGTGAAAAAGAACTAGCCTACACTGTAAAACTTCCATGTTGCTTTATATATATTGCTATATTCTAAAACCTTAAACTCTAACTTTTCTGCCATGTGATATCACACACTTCTATCCAAATGACACACCCATAATCTCAGTGCTATAGTTTAATTTCGGAAGCTTTCTCCAAGATCTCAGGTCAATGCACTGTTTTCTAGAGGGTCAGTGCCTGTCAGCCCAGAAAGTCTAAAATTTTCTGTGCCCAGGGTTTTAACATGACTGTACCAGTCTAGTGACCCTTAATCCTGTTCCCACCCAGGAGCAAGGAGGGAGAAAACAGAGGCAACGAGGCAACATTCCTGTGTCTTGTGGGGCCATGGGGAGCACAGCCCAGCCCTGCTCACACCCAGAGCACCCAGAGCACCTCCCACCCTGCCCACAGCCCAAGAAATGCCATTACCACTCTCAGGGTCCTCTCCCTTCAGCTCTCCAAAGCCCTCGTGGCTGGCAGCACACTGCAGCTGGTCTCTCCTGGCCCAGTATGTGGACAGGTAGCTGGATTCCTCTTTGCTCTCCTCCGTTGCCACCCCCACAACAGCAGACGTGAGATGCTCAGCAGAGTTAACAGTGAGGTTCTCAGGGGAGTAATCAGTGATCAGGCACATTTCCAGATCCTGGTCATCTTTAGAGGTCAGCCTGTAGACTGAGGGAGATGGAGTAACATCTGCAAGTGGAGAAAAGAAGTCATTAGGTCAGATTGCAAGTTCACAGCTCCTTCACTCTTAACATTCAGCCACTTGGAAATGGTTTGAAATGCTTGGAAAACAGCAGGTTTCTCCATTATTCCACAGGGAATTTGCCTGATCATTGGGATCTTGTGCCAGGATACCTTTAGAGAGCCAAAGCATCTCCAGCAGATGATGCAGAAGCTACTTCTGTTGACTTATGTTGTGTGGGAAACAAAACAGAATTCCTGGAGCATCTGAAAAGGCTTCTGGACACCCACAGCCTGGATGTCCCTACCTAACCCAGCCACTCCTCTCAGTGACAGCTCCCTGGACTCTGGCATCTTGGCCTGGCTCCAGGCATGTGTGGACCCAGCTGGACAGAGCCCCTGAGCAGCCTGGCCCAGCACAAGCTGTCCCTGCCCATGGCTGGGCCCTGCCAACCCAAACCACTCTGTGATTTTTATGGTTCTTGAGACAGCCCAAGCCCATTCTGCTTTTTCTGCAAATGTTTGGTCCAATCCACCAAATGCAAAAATCCCACCTCCTCCCTCTGTCCTGAGGGGCAGTGGATAAACCACTAAACCTTGAGGATGTCCACATTTACCAGGAGTCTCCAAATGGTGCTCCTACAGCAGAGAGCTCAAGGAGCCACTGCAAAGTAGGAACAGGGGGCTGCATTCAGGGACAAAAGGGGGAAGCAAACTAATATTTCATCATGTTCCACCTCTTGCACCAAATTTTTTTTACAAAATTTTACCCTGCAGAGAAGGGTTTGAGGCACTAAAGGTGCAGATAGAAGACACCTATTTTAAAATCTCTCTGCTATGATTGTACCAGTCTACTGACCCTAAATCCTGTTTCCACCAAGGAGGAGGGAGAGAGAAAACAGAGGCAATGAGGCAACATTCCTGTGTCTTGTGGGACCATGCTGGAGTACAGCCCAGCCCTGCTCACACCCAGAGCACCTCCAGCTCTGCTCACAGCTCATCACTCCTTCTTTGCTTCAAACTGTCAGTGAGTCAGTCAGACTGGGATTTTCCACATACACCAAAACACAACCTGTGGTTAAAACCCTTTTTTTGCATATTTAGCTTAATAAATTTGTACTCTGAGCATATATTTCATCTGATTTTGTGAGAAGGGGCATTCCTAAGTCCCTGCTCATGGCTAACAGTAAAATGTTCCAGACACTGCAGTGCTCTCATGATGACTGGATTAAATATTACAGACATGCTGTAGCCACAGTGCAGGTTTGAGGCTCTCAGCAGCTTTTTCCTTTGGCCTTTACAGATTTCAAGGAGAGCTTCAGTTCACATTTATAAACTGATAAAGTGTTACTGTGTAGGATTGAGAGTTGAGATTAATCTTTGCTTTTTCCCTCTTCACACGCTTCACTGATAAATGTTGTAGAAATACTGAAGACATCTTAGCTCCTAGATGAAGAAATTTTCATTCCTTCCCATGGGAAAAGTCTAGAATATTTCCCAAAATCTTATTTATCACTGAAATAAATGTTCTGTTCACAGCTGTTGCCACCTTAGAGAAATATCCATACTTCTCTATTAGTATGATCTCAGAAAAAAAAAAATCCACAAAGCCCAAGGGTTCATTCTCTGGCCCATTTCCTGAATTGGAATTCATCTGTTCTAGGTTTGCCCTGGCTTTGAAGACCCTGATGAGATTCTAAGCAGAAATACAACCTAATGGCTGTTGGGACTCCCTTACCTCCCACACTCCCAGTGTTTTGGAAATAGTGATTGTTTGTTAGGGATAGATCCCTGTATAAAATACAGATGAGCCAGGGTAGATCACTGCCATGGGCTGCATGGAAATGGAAGAGAAGAGGAGGAATTTGTTAAACTGCTCTCCTTATCTCTCATCACTGTATTGTGCTTTCTGAAGAGATAAATATCTACCCCTCCACAAATTCAGGTGCTTTTCTCCCTCTTAATCTGTGCAATGCTTTGATCTTTAACACAGGAAACAATAAAGTCTGTTTTTTACCAGAAGCTTCAGCAGTTTTGCAAAATATTAGTTTCCTGTTCTCACTCAGAGTGGAGGCTGCCTCTGTTCTGGTGCTGCAGTTCAGTTCCTGTAAGTTCCCTGGTGTTTTTGCCCACTGCTGTGGAGGTTTGAGATGGTTTTGGTGAATAACATCTACCCACACCACAGCCCTGTGACCTGTTATTCTGTTTTTATGAGCTGGTGCTTGTGCTGGAGATGCTGTGTATTTATGACCTCTACTCACAGGAAAGAGTGAGAAGTAAACAATGATGAGCTCTGAGCTTTCCATGCTGCCTAATTTTATCTTTACTGATGGATCTCCTCCAGGTGGAAGAGCAGGAGCTGTTGGAATGTTATTCCTGACCAGTCTACAGAGACAGCCAACCACAGGCTGATTTCAGGAGAGCTGAACCCTGTTCCAACATCAGATTGAGACCTGTGCCCTTTCTTTTTTCCCCTCCAAACAAGCTGCAGCAGAAACCCTGAACTGGTTTAATTCCCAGCTGGCATCAGGCAGAAAACAATCACATTCTCCATTCCTTCCAAAGCAAACTCTCTGCATCAGACTGCAGTTGGTGGGACAGAATTTTTGGTGCTCTCACCAGTCCTCAGCCTGAGACTTGATATTCCACAGTTCCCCAGGATCACCTGTATCCCCTGCCCACTCACAGAGGCCAATCTTGCCCCCAGAGGAGCAACTCCAATGAATTAACAAGAACCTCAGTGATGTTTCCTGTCTGTCCTCCAATGCATGTTCCAAAAGCTCTGCCAGAGATCCTCCATGCAATCTGTCATACTGTAGAGACACTGAAGACAGCTTAGCTCCTAGACGAAAAATTTTTAATTTCTTTCCATGGGGAAATCCTAGAAAGGGCCTCAAAATCTTCCTTATCACTGAAATAAATGTTCTTTGCCTGTTCTGTTCCCAGCTGGATGCTGGGGTGGCTACAGCAAGACCAGATGAACACATTTAGGACAGGAACCCTTCCTAGACTTTCTAGACCCTGTCTGGAGACACTCAGTAGCAGAAACAGGCCCTGGTCCAGCATTAACCCACATCATCCAAAGTGCAGAGAACTCTAAGGAGAGATTCAGTGTTTGCAGATATGAATATGCTGCTTTACTGACAGACTTCAGGTCTCATTCTGGTCTCCTTCCAAAAAATCTGTTTGTTATTGCCTCTGTAGTTAGAGTTGAGGAACTCAAACTACCAAAATCATCCAAAGTCATTCTCACAAACCTTTCAAGGGAAAGATTTCCCACTGAACCAAAAGTAACAGTGAATTTATAGAGGAAGACACCCAGTATAGGAGAAGATATCAAGTGCTCAGTGGAACAAATAGTTCTCTAGTACCAAACCAGGACAAATCCTGGGCTTTTAGCCTGTGTTCACATTCAGAAAAAATTGAGATGAATTTTTTCTGATTTTTTTTTCTTATTGGGAAGCAATATCCTTTTTGTGCTCATGTATGAACCTACTCAGGCACCATCTAAACCACAGGAGAGAATTGCTATGATCTCCTCTGCTGCTCCTTTCAACAATGATATGTTGAATCATTGAAATGATTTTTGGGGTCAGAAGGAGCAGTTCTGCTTATCTAATCCTCTCTCTCTTACAAGTGACTGAGACAGATTGACCAGCTGTGTGACAATTTCCTTGAAACAAAAATACTTGAAGTGGCTGCTCATGGACCTCCTGAGAACCTCTGTCATTTTTACAAAATGCTTTTCCATGTTTTTTCTTCCAAAATCAGACTGGTTGTCAATTGCCAGATCAAGTTTTCAATTACATATAGCAGAGACTTTGTTTCCAGAAAAAGAAACTTCTTAGAATCATACAGTGGTTATGGATTTTAAAAGATTTTTAAAAAGATCATGACAGGTGCTCTTAGGCTAAGACTTAGCAAATCCAGTCTCTAAGCCCTTAGTCAGAAGAACCTCCAGTCACCATGGCATGGCTGTTAAACCTGGGTAGACATCACCAGCTTCTCCCCCTGCTCTGTCCTGCAGTGGGTCACTGCCACACCACAGCCAAGCCCTCCTGGCATTCCCAGACAGCCTCTCTATTCCAGCTGGCTTTTGCCAAGGGAAGCTGAAATTAAGTTGTAATTTTCTTCCATGAAATCCTTGGTCTATCTGATGCCATGATGATTTTTTTGCCTTCTCTTTTTATATACCTTTTATGTATTCTCAGTATTCTTCGCATACACACTTGTAATTCTCTAAGCCTGGTGTTTCAGCATAGTCCTGGTATTCTGCCAGGCCAAAAGACCAAACATCCCAAAGGCCTCACAGCTGGAGGCTGGAAAACCTTAGACTATCTTGGAAAGCCAAGGTTCTCTCCAGAACACATTCTGAAAACCAAGATAAGCCCATCTGGGGGGAATACATTAGAATAGGGAAATGTCACAGAATTAATTTCAGGTTCTCATGAGGGAATCTTGGTCAGATATGCTAATTTGCAAGGTGTATAAAAATGTACACACAATCTACCATGTGTGTGCATTTCAGTGGATTCCACCCTGATGAATTGTTGCACCTAAGGATCCTTATTAAATAGAGATAAAATTCCTTTTGTCCCTTAACAGTGTCTGGCTCTTAATTCTAGGACCAGAGGAACAGGCATCACATCTACCCAATACACAGTTGATGTGCCAACCCTGGTGTTCATATGGAACAGAAAGCTCAGCCTTACTTGGGATAACAACAAGCTGGGTCCCAGTTCCAAAGGTGGGTTTGGTGTATCCCTGGTTGGCACACTGGTGCCAGCCTCTACAAAAATGTGGGCAGGTTTTTGCAATTCAAGCTGGCAGCCAGGTCAGCATAGTCCAGAGCAGGGGGTAACTTCAGGGAGCAATGATGGAACGTGCTGACTTAGGACACTATCAAAGTACCAAATAAATCTACTAGAAAATTATCAGAATTTGATTTGACAGAGGTCAAATTAAAGAAATGTTCATTCATTCACTGGTTACAGCTGTGTGGTGTTATATATTTTGGGGCAATAAGAGGAATGATCTGCTTTTCCACCTGTAATATCACATAAAATTCCAGATCACTGAGCCATGCTCTCATGGCTACAGCCTTTCAGCCCAGCTTTTCTCCTGAGTATTTACTACCCTTGATCACCAACAAGGTTCTTTTCTTTTTCCTAATGTCAGTTTTATCCCTCTGCACCCCCATAACTCACAGGACCCAGGAAACCTCTGTGAGGACCCTGCTGGCCTTGGGTACAGTTGTGTCCTCACAGGTTTCAGTGCACTGTGCCACTGTCTGGGTCCTGGGGCCTCACAGTCAGTCTGATAAAATTATATTTATTTGGAATTCACACTCTGTCTTGTTGGACCCCTGGGTACTGAGAATTTCAGACTTTCTGTGCTGACAGGCACTGACCCCCAAGCAAACACTGCACTGACCCGAGGCCGTGGAAAAGGCTCCCAAAATTGTGTGACAGCACTGGGATTGTGGCTGTGGAGATTGAATAGAAGAGTGTTATATCACAGTGTGATATAAGGAAAACTTAGAGTTGAAGGGTTTAGAATATAGTAATATATATAAAGCAAGATGGAGGATTTAGGGCAGAGGCTGAGTCCTTCTTTTTCTTCTTCTTCTCCATGGGTCTGGGTGGTGTTTTGTAATTGAGTAGAAAAACCCACATTGCGGCCATGGGTGGTTGGTTATTAGGTTAAAAGTAAAAATAATTTAGGTGGCATTTCATAATTGGTCAGTTTATCATTAAAAGGCCTTGTAGAGAAAGAGATAGGGGCCAATTTGTATTTTGTTAGCTAGAAGTGCTGTAGAACTCACAGCTTGTGAAACTCTAATATAGATAAGAATTAATAAACATCTGAGTCTGAACAGGAAATACGGTCAGGCGCATTTAATCCCAACTCTAACAGAAAAAGAAGATTAAAAAGCTACACTGTCTCTCAGCTCTGCAGTGCCTGCAGTTACAAATGCTCCTGCAGCTGTGACAGCTCAGCAAAACTGTGAATCCCAGTCACAAACAGGATCCCCTTGCAATATTTGTGGGTAACAAAATTAGATAACCCTGCTGAAAACAGTCAATTCCCATCCCAACACTGATATTAAAAATGCTGTAGTGCAATGCTCCTTGGTGGTATTCTGATAAAGACCAGCTAAAATGGTAATAATCACCCTAAGTGAATATTTTCTAAATCACAGAACCACAGAGTGGTTTGGAGAGAATTTTAAAGGTCATCTAAGTCAACTCTCCTGCAATGTCCAGGGGCAACTTCAATTAAGATTATTCAGAGCCCCACTCAACCTGACCTTGAATGTTTCCAGGAATGGGGCAAGTACCACCTCTCAGGGCAACCTGTGCTGGTGTTTCACCACTCTCATAGTAAAAAAATTTCTTCTTTAACTCCAGTTTGAATCTGCCCTCTTTTAGTTTAAAATCATTACTCTGTCCTGTCACTACAGGTGGTTTTTAAAACTTATTCTCCATCTTTCTTATAAATCTGTAAGTACTTTTAAGTACTGGAAGGCTGAAATAAGGTCTCTCTGGAGCCTTGTCCAGGCTAAAACAGCCCATCCCTCTCGGCCTGTCTACACAGGAGAGCTGCCCCAGCTCTCTGAGCGTTTTTGTGACACCCCTGTGAATCCACTCCAGCACATCTGTGTCTTTCCTGGGGGCCCAGAGGTGGGCCCAGCTCTGCAGGTGGGGTCTCACCAGGGCAGAGCAGAGGAGAATCAATCCCCCAGTCTCCTGGGCAATGCTGGGGATGCAGTCCAGGATGGAGCTGGCTTTCTGTGGGTGTACATTCCTGGCTCTTAGCCAATTGATTGTTGAGTGAGGACCATGTGTAAATAATTCTAGTGGGCACTCAACCCACCCCATTATTATAAACCTCTTTGCTTTTCAATGCATTTCCATCTGATTTACATAATCCATGGTTTATCTTGAGGCCAATGGAAGGAGCCTAGGGCCAATGGAAGGAGCCTAGATCCAATGGAAGGGGATAGATCCTTTAGGAGAGAATGAATCCACATGACTGGCTTTGCAGCAGAGCAGAACCAGGCTTTGTCTTAGCTGGTCCCAGGAGTGCAATCAGAGGAGGAGCACTGGAAGCCTGAGCCTGCCAGCTTGGACAGCTGCCCTGAGCTAAATGCCACTGCCTGAGTGGGCAAAAATGCCTTTGACAGCTGCCACTCCCCAGATCCTGCTGTGTATTAACAAACTTGCAAATTAGTAAAAAAATCGGGGTAAATGTACCTGGCAAAACCAGAAGTCTGGTCCCAGATCCAAATGTGAATTTGTAATTTCCAGAGTTACACAATAGCACAGGCCTCTACAATATTCAGAGCAGCATTGGATGGAACCTTCAGCAGTTAAGTACTCCACCCAAAAAAATCCTGTTTATCTCTATAAACAGACAGGTCCATTTACCAAGGACTTTTCCACCTATTGACTTTCTTTTCATATGGGATTTTGCATTTTGCACTCCCAAACACACTCTCCTTAATATTCCCCTCAATGATATTTGTCCCATTGTTTCCAGAAAGCCACCTGCACCACAACCTCTATGCTCCATCTTATTCCTCATTTATTTATTCTGCCAGCCAGATTCCTCTCCCAAAAATTAATTTATTTACTGTTACTGCACAGCTCCCCTGGGGACTGATGGTATAGTGAAACCTCCATCATCCCATTCTCTGGGATTTGGCATCTGAATGAGCCAACAGTGATTCCAGAGCAAAGTTTCCATTTAGTTTTTGAGTAGAAAGCCCTTTTTGGCGTTCAATTCTTTGGGGCAGGGAGATCATTGCTCATTCTGCCACAATGATCGTTGCTCATTGTCACTGGATGTTCCTCCAGTGTGAGCAGAGCAGGATCTGGAGCACCTGCACACAGATATGGCCAAAATCGTAAATCTGGAGACACCTACATGACCTCAGAGCTCTGATTTATAGCTCCTTTAGCTTGATGATGGCTCCATATAAACTTGAGATTCTCATTTCTTTCAGAAGTTTTTGTAAAGGATCAGGGAGGGTCATTTAAAATAAGAGAATTTTCCTCAGAGGTCTCCAGAAGGAATTCATTCCCTCTGTTGTTGTTTTTAAACTTTCAGAATAAAATCAAGTAGAAATTCTCTTAAGAATTACTACTATTTTAAGTAACAGAAACATTAATTTTCAAGAGTAAAATCACTCAATTTAGATATTAAACAATCCTAAATATATGTTAAAGAAAATTAAAAATTAGATATCAATATTTTTTATAAATGTATATTGTCAAGTGTTACTTTCCCTTTTACAAAGGGGCTCAAACAAGAGAAGAGGACTAGGGATTTGTGGGGAAGTTTTTTCATACATTTGTGGCAGAAACAGTCAAAGCACACTTTTCAATCCATCCTTTTTTCTTCAAAGAAAATATTTTGCGATAAGGGAAACCTTCCATTCTTCCACCAAGTCATTCAGCAATTAACTTTGATTTTGCCCTATTTCCCCTCTATCCAAATATTTATCCCACCCTCAGTTTTAAGGCTGGTCATGCTGTTCCCCACCGGTTCCAAATCCTCACTCCTAATGTGCTCCAAGCTTCACCTGGAAGAATCATCAAAAAGATTCTTTTTGTTCTGGATGTGTCAGGACAAGGTAAATCCTCAGGACTCAACGCAAGCTGGGTCTGACATGAACTTGGTGTCGTTCTCAAGGTCAAGCTCCTTGAGTTTCCTGACTGAATTGTCCTAATATAACAAACATTTCTGTTTAAATAATAACAGAAACCCACCCCCTGCGGTTACAGCTCAAGGATCTCCAAAGCACAGACCCAAAATGTGCATTTCTTGTGTTCACATACAATTACGAATTTGGTTATCTCCAACTATTTCTATCCACGTACAAAAAAAGTCCTTTTTACCTACTCCAGCTTGATGAAACCAGTTTCACCCCGTGCATTTTGCTGGTCTCTGCTGCCTTTCACCATTTCACTTTGCTTCTCCTCTACGTGAGGAGCTTGATGTAGGAGCCCATTTCCTGTTGACTTTCCAAGACAAATCCTCTTGCACATGGAAAACCCCTGCTATGGTCATTCTCAGGAATGGGGAAGGGAAAATTTACTTGCAGCCATGGAAATCACTTGCTGTTGATACCAATTGGAAAATCACAGTCCTGTTGCTAAAATATTGTGGGGTGGCAAAATAGGCCAAATAACTAGTGAGCTGAGAGAAGTATTTCCACCTGGGAATTCAGACATACCTGGAGAAATCTTGAGTTTGGTTCCAGCTCCAAATGTGAGTCTGCCGTAAGTCCCAGAAGTACACTGTAACACAATGCTTTGCAAAATGGTGCCCTGGGTGGTGTTGTAGCTGGGGGAAGGCTGGAGCACAGGGCAGTGCAAGGTTCTATTGGAAGCAGCTCATAGAATTACAGAATCACAAAATGAACTGTGTTGGAAAAGACCTCTGAGATCATCAAGTCCAACCTATGACCCAACACCTCCTCATGAACTGAAGCAACTAAGTGCCACATCCAGGCTTTGTTAAACACCTCCAGGGACAGTGACCCCACCACCTCCCTGGGCAGATGATTTCAGAGCCCAATCTCTCCTTCAGTGAAGATTTTTTTCCTGATGTCCAACCTAAACTTCTCCTGGTGCAGCTTAAGGCTGTGTCCCCTTGTTCTGTCAGTGCTCACCTGGGGCAGAGCCTGACCCCACCTGAGCACAGCCACATTTCAGGAGTTGGAGAGAGTGATGAGATCTCTGAGCCTCCTTTTCTTCAGGATAAACAACCCCAGCTCCCTCAGCTGCTACTCACAGGACTTTTGTCCCAGACCCTTCACCAGCCTTGTTGCCCTTCTGTGGACACACTCCAGCCCCAAAATGTCCTTCCTAAATTGGGGGCCCAGAACTGGACACAGCACTCGAGGTGCTGCACAACCAGTGCCCAGCACAGGAGAAGAATGACCTTCCTTCTCCTGCTGGCCACACCATTCTTGATCCAGGCCAGGAGCCATTAGCCTTCTTGGCCACCTGGGCACTGCTGGATCATGTCCAGCTGCTGTCCATTAGTGCCCTCAAGTCCCTTTCTGCTTGGGCACTGTCCAGCCACTCTGTCCCAAGCCTGCAGCACTGCAGGGGTTGTTGTGGCCAAAGTACAGGACCCAGCCCTTGGACTTGTTAAACCTCCCCTTGCTGGATCCAGCCCATGGATCCAACCCATGGATTCAGGCTGTCCTCAGACATACCTGGAGAAACCTTGAGTTTGGTTCCAGCTCCAAATGTGAGTCTGCCGTAAGTCCCAGAAGTACACTGTAACACAATGCTTTGCAAAATGGTGCCCTGGGTGGTGTTTTGGCTGGGGGAAGGCTGGAGCACAAGGCAGTGCAAGGTTCTGTTGGAAGCAGCTCACAGAATCACAGAAAAAAGAAAAGACCTTTAGTGGCCAAAGCGCAGGACCCAGCACTTGGTCTTGTTAAACCTCACCTTGCTGGACTCAGCCCATGGATCCAGTCTGTCCAAGGCCCTCTGCAGAGCCCTCCTGCCCTCCAGCAGATCCACACATGCTCACCAACATTACTGGTTATCACCACAACATAAATAAACACTTTCTTCAGCCACATTCCTCTGCCTGGTTAATTCATCCTCTGTGTATTCTCTCAGCAGCATCTGTCCATCTCTGTGTGCACACACAACCTCCCAGGCTGTGTGTGGAACCTCCTGACTGCTGCTGTGGAGTCTCACCAGCCTGTGTCACCTTGCTGCTCTCTTCTCCTGTAATGTCCACCCTCTTTTAGAGGCTGCGCTTCAGTTTTAATGATTCATAGTTGGAATCATAGAAACATAGAATTGTTCAGGTTGGAAAAGCCCTCTGAGGCCATTGAGTCCAACCCACACCCAGCAGTGTCATGTTCCCCCCTATACCCTGTGCCTGGTCACCCCTGTGTAATTGAGCAGGGAGTGTCCAAACACATCCTCCCAATCCCCACAATGAACAGGCAACATCCACAGCTTGTGTCATTCCCATTTCTGCTCTCTGGTTGTAGCTCCAGTTCTATAGTTCCCAGCAGTAACCCAGAGATCAGCAACAGCTATTGCTTGTTGTCAACAGCTTGAACTGCATTTTGCTCCTCCTTTGAAAACATTAACTCTGTTTCTGAGTGAACTGAATTTTTACCACTGGGTCCAGTGTCCCAAATCACAGAAATCTTATTCAGCCTTACACAGCCCTGGCCTTGCATTTCACTCACTCCTTGTCACTTTTCCAACACTTCTTTTCCCCACCATGGACACATTTCCAGCACACACTGCTGAAGCACAAAGTCTCCCACTTCTGTCCTCAGAATACTCAAACCAGCCCAAATTTCTCCACCAAGCCTCTGCCCTGCTCTGGCTGCAGCTGGAGCTCAACATTGTCTGTGCTGAGCCCACCTTGGCTCACAGGGGACACAACTCACCTGGGGCAATGACAAGTCTGGTTCCACTCCCCCAGCTCAGCTTTCCCCAGTTTCCAGAGCTCACACAGTGTGAGAGCTCCTTACAAAATGGGCCTCTCCATCCTGCCCCCTCAGGGCCTGCAGCAGGGCTGGGATCCATCCAGGCCTGGAGCTGCCCCTGCCACAGGCTCTGAACACCCACACAGATGCCCAGAGATCTCCTGTGGCCTCTCTCTGCCCAAAGCCCATTTCCCTGCTCCAATCCCTGGGGAAAACTGCCCTGGAGTGTGGGCACTGACCAGGGCAGAGATGAGAAGAAGCTCCCCCTGAGCTCTCAGGGAACACTTTGGGATCCCAGCCCCAAAGGCTGCCTGCACTGCCCTGGCCAAAGGGAAGGGAAGAATCCCCTGGAGGCAGCCTGGATCAGGGTCCCTGGCACAGGGCACCTTCCCTGCAGCCCAGAGGTGCAGCCCAAGAGGCCTCTGTGCAGTGCCAGAGGGGTTCCAGCACTGAAAGCCTTGCTCTCCATCCCAGCTGGGCCATTCCTTTCCCTGGGCAGCCCCAGCACAGCCCCAGCACAGAATTCCTGGCAGAGAGATTGCAATCCTAAGGCCCTGAGCCACTGCCTTGGCCAGGGGGGCACTGGAGCCCCTGAGGCCAAGGGCAGCTGCAGCTGCTGGCAAAGAGCAGAGCAATGGACACAAGGCCAGAGCTGGGGCCAGCTGGGAGCTCCATCTCCTGCAGCACCTCAAGGACTCTGGAAAAGGACACACAGGAAAGCTGCTCACTCACTGGGCTGGATGGACAGTCTGGTCCCCGAGCCAAAGGTCACCTTGCCGTAGTTATAGCCAGAANGTTGTCCCACAGCATTTCCTGCCTTAACAA
>VWZU01008694.1:0-84408 GCA_013397095.1 Sterrhoptilus dennistouni
TGGAGAGATCCACCCACAGCCCAGGGAGTCCCATGAGGGATGCAGAGATCCACCCCNCACCCCCAGCCCATGGAGATCCATGAGGCATGCAGAGATTCCCCCCCACAGCCCAGGGGATCCATGAGGGATGCAGAGATCCACCCACAGCCTGTAGGGGAAGTGCCCATGCTGGAGCAGATGGATGCCTGGAGGAGGCTGTGATCCCATGGGAGACCCAAACAGGGACAGAGGGCCCCCTTCCAGGCTGGAGCAGCCTGTCCTTGGAGGACTGCAGCCCATGGAAGAGTGACCCCCGCCGCAGCAGTTTTGGGAGGACTGTCTGCCTGTGGGACAGACTCAGGCTGAAGCAGTTTTTGGAGGACTGTTGCTCGCAAGATTTGGAGCCACACTGCAGAAGTTCACAGAGAACTGTCTCCCATGAGAGGGATCCCATGGCCTCACGGGGGAAGGATTGCTCCCCCAGAGCAGCAGAAGAAAACCTTGGGTGATGAATTGACCAAAACCCCCATGCCCTGTCTGCCTGTGCTGTCAGTGGGAAGGAGGTAGGCGTTGGTAGGGGAAAAAAAGGTGTTCTTTCAGGGCTTCTTTTACTTCTCATTATCCTCCTCTGATTTTTAGTAATAAACTCACATTGTATCTCTAAGATGAGCCTGTTTTGCCCTTGGAGCGTTTTCTCCTGGTCCTCATCTAAACTCATGAACACTTAATTAAATTTTTCTCTCCTCTCCCTCTGCAGGGGAGAGTGAGTGAGCAACTTTCATGGGTGCCTGGTATTTGGCTAGCATCAAACCAGGACACTGAGCCAACCCTCCAGGCTGCAACCAGACACTGCCTGAGGGGGGCTGCTGTACTGCTGACAAAGGCCAAAACTGCCAATTTGTAGTTGAGGAAATGATAAAAATAATGGTGTATCAGCACATTCCCTTACCCTATTTAGTTTAACTGTTGCACATATTTCCAAGCAGTCTTCTGTAGGGAAAACAATGCAGAGATACGTGAGCTAGCATAAATTTTCTTGGAGAAAAGGCGGCCAACAACATATGGCATGCCTATTTTAGATAAGGCAGAGATACAACAGAAATGATTTTTGATTAATTAAACTTTTTTTTTTTTTTTTTTTTTTTTTTTTTTTTAAATACTGCATAGTGGCCAAGAAGTTGCCTAAAAAGAGGAAAATAAATTTCATTTAATATGGTATGCTCTAAAGTCATCTAAGTGGGTCAATAATTAGGTTCCAGAATTTCTAACTGTGAAGAGTGCTGTTCTCTTCAATCTTTACCTAGTAAACAGCAGTACTCAGAGACTTTGAAGCACAATCTAGTATGGGCACAGGAGTCACTAATATACCCAAACCCCATACTTCCATTCATTACATTTGGAACAAAGGAAAACCAATATCAAAACATTCTGTTCTCAACAGAATTTTCCATGGTACCTTGTAACTTGGAACAGTGTATCTAGTGTGACTTCCATGAAAAAAAAATCCAATAAAGAATTGTAAGAACAACCCTATTTAGGTCACCAAAGGAATGAGAAATTAATCAAATTAAGTTATTCCATGGTAGTGTTGGTTCAGCAGCAAAATGACACAAAGGCACATCCATGCAGTTTACTAAAGCTTAATTCATTTGGATACTTGTGATCAAAGGCTTTGAATGATTACAAAGAAATGTCAAGGTTGTGACCTCGTGACTAGAATAAATCAGGTAGAAAAAATAAGACAGGAAGGAAAAGAAATGAAAAGAAGAACCCCAACAACAAAATTACATTTCCAAAATTGCTTTTTCCAAGGGGAAAAAAACCATAACCAAACCCTGCTTATTTTTTCCCCCAGAAAATGCATTTTCTGAACTATGAAACAAAAGAGTTCCTCTCGTTTTTTCTTTCAGACTTTGTGTGACTGTCACAGTGCAATGGTGGCACCTATTGGTCTAAGATATTTATGAAAATCACACTCTGCAAAGGGCACTTTTTTTTTCTAAATTAATACAGTTCACTCTCTTTCTGCATGCTGGGAGCAGCACTAGAATGACAATTCCTGCATTGAAGTGACAGCATGATTCATGGTAATAGCTCTGAATTTAGTAATTTCTGATTCATGATTCTTCCCACACGTTGTGACTATATTCTTGAATTGAAGCAACTATACCTGAGCTGATCGTTTAACAGGTAGTGGGTCTATCAGCTCCCTCCAGAATAACTGGATGGGTGCTCCCTTCTGTGCATGAGTCATTCCCTCAGGAGAGAGAATAAATAAGGGGAGTGTACACGTGAGAATAGATAATGAGAGTCGTGCGTGAATCAATCTGTGCAAAATGGGGTTTGCTCTTTCTTAATGTCAGACAGAAAAGTACAACGAAAAAGCTGAGGTGGTGTGAGAGAACGACAGGCACAGTGCAGACGTGGGTTCACAGCTGTCCCTGAGCACACTCTCCTGAGCAGAGGTGCTAAGCAAGCACATTGGTGATCTGCAGTTGTTTAAGCAAAATATGCAAAGTGTAGGCAAAACTGTTCTGTTTCCTCCAACTTTTTTTTCCCCTGGATTTTCTCTTTAGGACAAAGGGCTTCTCAAAAAAAGATGGTGATAATCTGAATGTATTTTCACTACAAAAAATAAGTGTTAAATATTGGGGAATTATAACAGTGATTCAAATTACAAACCAAAAATGCTCCAATATATTCTGCTTTGAAGAAACAATAGAACACAACAGTAGCTGCCTTCTTATTCCTTGCTTACCCTGCCTTGCTTGGCCTTCCCTCTCTTGCCTTTGTCTTTCTCCCACATCATCCTAATAAAACTCCAGCATATATTTAGTCTTTTTTATAAATAGAAAATAAACTGGAGCTGGGCTATTTTTTTAATAGAAAAGAATTTGAAATTCAGGTATTTTAGTTAATTTTATATCTCTTTTAAGATTAGAGAGATATTTAGGCTAGTCAACATATGTCGTAAGCTGAGACCACTACGACTTGTCACTGTCTCAGGTAATAACTGCATTCATAGTTAATTCAGAAAGGGAACTTAGTTAAACTATGAATGCTACACAGGCAAATCTGCAAGAAGCAGAATGGGTAAAACGAAGTGTAAGAGAATCTTTTTGAGACACACCATAATAGAAATTCAGAGGAAAAGTGAAGGAACAAAATAAAAGCTTACATAGCAGAATAAAGGGGAAGATTAGAAATATAATATGTCTTTCAAAAGGTGGAAGTCATTCCCAAACCATGTAAAAAAAAAAAAAAAAAGAAAAAAAGAAATTTCTGACAAGAGTACAACTGTAAAAAATGAGGCCAGAAGATGTGGAAGGGATGTGAAAACTACCGATAAAATATTTTTTCACAGCTCAGTAAGAAACACTTGAGAGAAATTGAGGGCAGGTGGGTAACTGGTGAAAAAAGACCATTGAAGGAAATGGGTGAAAAAATTCTAAAATACTTCTTCACCTTGGAGTTTAATACAAACAAGTCAAAGGCAATTTCTTTCCAGATGCTTTCTTTGCAGTACTGTCTTAAGGAATAATAACTTCCTGAAGCTGAAGATGAATAAACTGCAAAGAAGTTATTTGGACCAAGTACTGTTTATAATCAACCTATTTACTCCTATTCAATATATACTGTGGACAACAGGAATGGATGGTCATGCATGCAAATTTTAAAAATTTCTCTGAAAAACTAGAAAATATAGGAAAAAAGTGTGATTTTCAAAAGGAAAATCAGAAAATAATGTAATAAACAGAGAAGGCAGATACATGGAATAGAACCCTTAGAATCTATAAATATTTAGAAAAAAGATAATATTTTGTTAAGAATTCAAAATTATTTTAGAGCTTTGAGACATACAATGAGAATTTAACTAAGGAATGAATATGATGTTAACTGATTATATGATTTCTGGAAAAAATTATTGGAAGTTCTTGTTAAATATTAATTCTTTCCATGTTTGGTAAAATTTCATATTCTTTTAGTAGAGTACAGAAAAAGATACTCTGCTGTCTACAGCCATGGTACCTCCTCAATATAAACACAAGATAAAATAACATGGTAAGGTTTTCCAGTAGTAAAGAATACTTTAAATGTATGGAAAAACAGGATTCTTCAGCTCAAGAAAGAGGTGATTGAATCTGACAATGTACTATAAAGTTATAAACAAATATGAGAAATTAAAAAATATTATTTGCTATTTCTTGTAGCAGAAATTTAATCTTGAATCAACAAATCAAGTATCACATGCAAAATAGAAAGTATAATAATAAGCATGAGTTTTTACATAAAGAAAAAAAATATATTATTTTTACCCTGATAATATTTGATATTTTGAACACCTTAAAAATATTGATTTGATTCTTACATGCAAGTCAGTTTCTGTGTGCCAGAGGGAGAGGAAATCATTGTAGTCTTTGTATCCATAAATTTTTACATGAATGTGAATTTTTGGCTGGTGCCTAACACCACATCAGGATGTTACACCAATATTTCAATGACTAGAATTTCTGTTGTGCTGGGATTAATGAAACTGTTCTCATAAGTACAAATGTGCACCTATTTTTCATGATTATTCACATCAGCTTTAATTTTCTGGGGTTTACGTATTTCAGTGGTTGACTTATAAGGTTCACTATTAAAACCGAGGTATATACATGTTTTTTTGAAATGCTCTGGCTACCAGGTGACACATACTGGTAGTTCCCTGAGTTCATACTTTTTGGCCATATCTACTCGCTCTCCATTATCACTCAAGCCTTTGCCCTTTTTACATCACATTGTCTGTCAACTCTTAAATATATAATTCGCAATATAATTTCACAGCGAGATAATTCAGCCAAAATTATGGCAAAGGTCAAAAACTCATTTGATTTAGTACTAGGTTGGCATGTGTTTAAATCTCCTCCAGAAGTCTAAAATTCTCATTTTCCATAGGAATTTAATATTTGAAGAGATCACTCGGCCACAAGGTTCCCTGTTTCTGAAGACAATTGTAACAGGTCACTCCCTTCATGAAATGAACTGTGCCAAAATAAAATTTCATGTCAAGGTAGTTTAGCATTTTTTAAAAAAAAATACGTTACTTCTTGAGAGATTTATACAGTGCAGGAGTCTGTTTAAACTTTTTTTTTTTCAGCCTAAACTTACTATAATAAAAATCTACAGGTACATGTAGCCTAAGATTACAAGGCAGTCTCATTCCCAGATGAAACAGGTCGCACACAATATATTAAAAAAATAAACTTAAAAGATTCATGTTTCCCTTACTGTATTCATATTTCAGTACAAGGAAGAGCAAATGAACTTTAGGGTGAAAAGAAATGTAATAGTCTCACAATATACACTATTATCTAATATCTTTTCTTGGCTACACAATAGGCTAGGGCCAATACCATCAGTGTTCAAAGGATTCACTTCTGTCATATGAACTGGTGTCAGCATTCAGTGGGTTTATGAACTTAGAGCAAATTTTAAAAATATTGTTATGTATTTCCCTTTATTCTGAGAATGATCATAATGGAGCATAAGCATTCTTCTTTTGCTCATAATATTTTGAACTGATATGTTTAATATTGTGTTTGGACCATACTCTCAGGCACAGTGTGACTCTTGGGCCTGTCTTGTGTAGGGCCAGGAGCTGGACATTTATGATCCTTGTGGGTCCCTTCCAACTCAGGTTATTCTGTGATTCTACTAAATAACCAGTCAGTCTACGAAATACCACAATAATACAGTTTTTGTTCACTTGGTATTCAAACTAGCTTGTATTAAAAGATGTAAATGTATAAATAAGAAAATACCTAAATTTTGCCTCAAAGTATGACTTTGCATCTTTTAGTAGTTAAACATCTAGAGTATGCTTCTCCTGCCTCTCCAAGGATCATCTCAATCTAAGAACTAAAGAAAAATTGTAGGTAAAAAGCATGTGTAGCATGGCTATATCTTTATTTCATTCTCTTATTCTCTGATATACTTACCTGTGAGAGCAAGTCCTTTTTGGTAGTGCTTGTATTGCAAATCTCTTTCTTTTTTAAGGAAGCTGAAATGTGTAAGTATGCCTTCCTTTCTGTCTTCAAAGATATATAATGCAGTATTCTTTTCTTTTCTTTTTTTTTTTTTTCATTGCTTTATAATTCCACTCCTTAAAATCAGTGTATAATGTTTGTCTTTTGTTGGAACTCTAAGGATTCCTTGGCCACGCTGAATATTACATGTCTCCTTGTGGCCTCCAACAGTGAATCTACTTTTTCTTGCAAGTGTTGGAAATGTGTGTAAATTGGGTAGATTCAGGGACAGAAAAAGGAATATATTTAAAAATACAAACAATATAAAGACCTCAGACATGATCTTGATTTGTACAAGACAATGTACTATCATATGGGTTCAAGAGTAGACTAGTTCTGGTTCCCACTTTGTCTTTAATCCAGTAATCTCAACAAGTTTTTTTGTGAATAGTACCAGTCAGAGAAAAAAAATTTACATCCACAGCATATTTTTTAAATCAGAGCAAAGAAGTCAAAATGCCTCAGTATTGAGTAAAACAGAATAAAAGTTTTGGAAATATTTTTCTAACATAAAACATTTAGTGCTGAAATCTTTTATATATTGAAATGAACAAAGACACAATGATGAAAAAATTTTCCACTAAGGCAGTTTAGAAATTTCAAGGCCTATTATGTAACAGAAACACTCCCTCCTTGTTGACTTAAATGAGAGTACATCAATTTAATTTATTATATTTTAGTTTCATTTGTTCCAGTCACTGGATTATATAAATTTCATATTTTACTACTAATGTAAAACATTATATTAACACTATCAGAAACAATTCTAATGTAATTGCATTCTAAGCTTCTCCAGCTTGTCAGGGATAAGACATATTACAGACACTAATGATATCACTTTAACATTCTTCAAATATTCCTCCACATGTTTTTTAATCTTCTGAAATTATGAAGAACACACATATATTAAAATCTTTATTTAATACAATGAAGTGTATTTTAAATCTAATTCTGTTGATAACTTTATTTTGATAGCACTCTATTTTGCAATATCACTATACTTAAAGTAATATTGGTTAATTGTGGAGTCCCTGGGGGCCTTAAAGGAATTTCCGAGTGCCTTGCCCTGGAAAAGTGGAGATTAAAGATACCCCTCCCAGGTGTAACAAAGGCTTCTCCACAATGGCTCCTTGCAAACATTGTGCAATCTTCTCTCTGGGTTTCTCAAGTCCATCACCCTCCTGTGGTATCCCCTTTCCCTGTTTCCCCATTGGCTATGGAGCCTTGGTACCCTGTTCCTCTCTTCCCTATGATCATTTGCCCCCTGTCCTGGCCCTCTGTACCACCCACAAACCTGAGACACGATATAACTGAGAAAATTCACATGATCCCCATCTTTGGCCTCCAGAATCCACCTTCGACACATGGAATAAACACTTGCTGGAAATTGATTTGGGGCTGGGAGCCTTCTGCCTCTCTTGCTGAGCCAGCCTTGTAACTTGTGTGGATGTGTGAGCTTGAATGCTTGCCTGAATTCCTCTCAAGCAGTTTCCCCACTGGAGAGGTTGACTAAGATCTAATTAGGCTGTAGCTACACTCCGAAAAACCACACTGTTACAGTTAATAAATAATCATTTTAATTGTTGCTCATATGAAAACAGCCTCACTACACAACCACCTTATAATGAACTTTGGTATTAACACCTAATTGTTATCTTCTCAACACATATTTTAAATGAATAGGCTAACTGCATCTGTCAGAAGCATAAACCTTTTCTCATGTAGCTACCATATATTTCTGTCCAAGGTTATACATTTCTTTCTGCCATAAGAAATTAATAGGACTCAGGTAAGTAATTAAAAAATATAATTTGTTTACGTTTGTGTAGTCATTTGTATGCATTATGCTGAAAGCTTTCATATAAACCATACATCAAAATATTAATATATTCAAAATCTAATAATGAAACAAAATTCAAATATACAAAAGGAGTTACTATGTCTTTCTAATTGTTTCCTCAATACCAGAAATCAAAATATTGAACATCAATATAAAAATGAATGAGACTATGTTATGTCTGTTATGGAAGACTTATCCTAAAAAACTTGGTTTTGTTATTTTATTAGACTTTTTTGGCTATCCACCATTGGTGTGAGATTTTCACATTTTCGCTTCTAAAAAGAACTTTTTTCAGAAGGGTGTTATACAATCTCAACGTTTATGCAAGTTTATTAGCACAGTTCTGGAACCAAAATGGTCTGGATACCTTTCTGATTTTCTGCTTTATGTTCTGTTCAAATACACTTAAATTATAATTCCTATAGGCAACCTTTCCTTTCTCATTTATGTTCAACTCCTTTGCTCTACCTATCAAACAAGATTGTCTCTTCCATAAACACAAGGGCCACCAGCTAGACCTTAGAGCAGGTTTAATTCTTTAGGTATGTATCTAGGCTGAGCTTTTTTTATCTATGAAAACTCCTGATTCCTTCTTTCTGTACCTGTTGGCCATGGAATTATAAAACCTTAATTCAGCACAGGGTTTTTTTTTCTATTAAGGTTAAATTTCTATTTACCAGCCTTTCAAACAGACTCTTTTCTGTTGCACCAGAAGGTGTAATTTTGTTTTCAAATTGCTGCAGAGAAGACAAGAAAGATTATCATAGTGTTGCCTAAGTTTTAATTTCTAAAAGTAAGGTGATTACTATTGCAAGTAGCTGTTGTTCTGTGTGTGAAAAGGTAACATTCCATGTGCTACCAAATCAGTCCTGTGAATTTTGGGTTCTTTCTTTCAACAGTCAAGTTATCCTGCGGGAAAAAAAAAAAAAAAGGAAAGTAAATCTGACTACTATATACTTTTAATATATGTAATGTTTTTCCATAAAGTAAGAATGTCTCTGGGATTTCTTGCTTTAAAAGACCTAAAATTGATTTTTGTAATTATGGTTGAAGATGTTGAATTGAAAAATGACACAAAGTAGTTTTGAATCCATGTATTTTTAATATGTCTATCTCTAGAATCTAAAGATTAGAAGGAAAATTGTAGTGATTAAACTTAATTTTCACAGTCTGACTAACACATGGAATGGAACAATTTTATCTTTCTGTCTATCCTGTTATTTCTTTTAGCTGCCACAGGATATTCTTTTGATAAGCATTAGGCTCAATTCCACCACCATTACTCAGGTATTACTCAAAAAAAATCCATTAAAAATAAAAAAAATCATTCAGGTCAAAAACTTTAAGACTTTGTTTCAGTTTTTAGTATTTCCATTAAAGTTATAGTTGATAACTCTTACCCCCACCCCCAAGATTTGGGATTTTTTAAAAACCTTTCTGAAACAATATTTTCATTTAAAAATATATCAGAATTATGAATAAATTTTAAAGCAGAAAGGTGTTGTATGCACAGCCACTTTGTTATCTACCACAACCCAGTCATACCTCTGTGATGAATTATAGGCATGAATTAGCAAAACTCAACAAGGTCTTTCTACCAATTTAATGCAAACAATAGTGCAAATACACACACAAAAAAAATCCAACCAACTTTGATTTGGACAGACTATAGTAATAAAAAATGATAATATTGCCAATAGCATATGTGATGAATAGGATACAGAATTTTATAATGTTCTTTGTGTGAAGTTACTTGCACCAACTTTGTGAATTCCTCTCCCTGAATTTTGGTGACCATCCAATCCTGATTCACAGGGAGAGCCATAGCAGCACCATTGCAGTTTGCAGCCACTTGGACTTTGCATTGATCAAATAAAAAAAATCTTGGCTGTGTACTGAAACAAGAAACTTTTCCTCCTGATGATCTCATTAGACTGTGATGAATAATCTCTCCAGGGAAGTCATCAAAGCCATGTTATCAGCATTATTTAAACCAGAAGGTTTAAATAATCCATTCTTCTTAATCATTTTCATTACCATTGTCTATAAACTTAGGCTAAGACTGGAAATCCCATTGTACTGGGTGCATGGTTAAGTGAAGTCCTTGCTTTGAAGAGCTTAACATCTAGTTAGACTCGTTAGCTGTGACAACAATGTTCAAAATATCACAAATATTTTTAATTGCCTGCCACAGGTTTTCCACCAGTACCACCTCAGGCTTGAACCTAAAAAAACATAAAATAGCAGGACCAGGATTTTCAAAGAAGTATCAGGCTTGTACACAAAATAGAAAATAGGGTCCTGAAGTGGGATAAATTAGAATCTAGAAGCCTATAATTGCAATTCCTACCTCCTTTTTTTGATTTGTGCTGCTATTTTCATCTCCAGGAGAAATTTGTTTTCTTGACATAAAAAAAAAATGCTTTATCTAACTCTATCATTTAGAAAGACTGACATATTTAAACAATTCGATAAACTAGACACAAACCTGAGGTGAGCATAAATAATGCATGGTGTAGTTCATGTCCAAAAGCAATCCGTACACACGCGTTTAAAAAAAACCCTATACATTCATGCAGGTACCTGATGGTACAAGCATTATTAAAGACAGAAAAGACATTGAAACACTGGCAGCTTTTTTTAGTGGCTTATCTATTTAGGCAAATTTAACCCCTGCCTCACTGGAGTGTGGAAGAATCATGCAGCCACACTGATCTGAAAACTGAGTTATATATAATGTACAGTCTATGACAGTGAGCTCCTCAGCACTGAGTTGCAAGACACTCACAGACATTATGTGTAACTACTTATACCATTCTTATCACTGTAGTACCAAACTTGCTTGCAGAGGACCATTAAGCAGTGTGATAAGTTAATGCCAGGTATGTTTTGTTTTTTTTTCTCCTATTTGTCCTTCACCCAAAAGAAAACTTCTCTTTGCAGTAGTGTAATGTGTTTTAGTACTATTATATAATTGTGAGAGACAGTGTCAGAGAATGGGGCCAGAGGGTAAATTTTCTTTAGCTCTCCAAAGACAGAAGAGTGAAAATGTGAATATGCAAGCATTTCATCTACTTGCTTGGAAAAAGGAGAAAATTAAAGTGTACACACCTGTAGATAATGCATAATTTACACACAACTCATAAAATATACACAGTGCAATGTAACTATGTGCACAGTGCAATCACTTTAATTGCGTATTACATAACGTCGCATATTGCTTTCATCATTATACACTAAGTAGTATTTTCTTTGTATTCTTTGTGCATTATTACAATCTTACTACATTTAGTATTGCATTTCTCTATATGGTGTGATACAATTTAACATGTGGCCAGAGTGTTGTGAACCACGTGTAAAAATATTAATCTCCGAGGGTCCAGCCCTTGCAGATTGGCTTAAAGTGATTTTAGCGAGACTGCTCTTCAGAGGTGTTTTGTAAAGTAAAAGGTTTAATAAATGAAAAATAACAAACTTTATTGAAAGCAAAAGAAAAGCCGCTAGAAACACACCCTGCTAGAAACACTCCAAAAATCCCCTTAGTTCCTTTGCGCTTCTTCCTAAATACTTAAGGTTTTAGGAGGGACAATTTGTCTTGCTGCCAATAGGGAGAGGTACAGGATTTGAAAAATGGTGACCAGGTCCAACAGGCTCTTCTCTCTTGGCACTGAGCCAATTGCAATGAGAAGGGCACAGAACTTTCTAGTTGAACTTCCTAAAATGTCTAAAGGTAAACTGAAACTCTTCCTTTATAGAGAGGGGGTAGGGGATGCTTTACTAAAATGGCAATCAGAGGACTTAGGAAGACCTCACATGGCACTCTTCAGTTAAACAGATATATTGCCCAGTGGGCTGGGGCAGAAGAGCAGAATTAGTGTACAGGAACTGTACATGTGGCAGAAAGCTCTTGTGAGACTTGCAATCAAATTTTTCAGCAATTAAATATACAGCAGAGCACTCACCCATTTCAGGATCCATGGGGAATTTAGACTTCAAACTTTTTGCAGAGTTCAGTTAAGAAAACTACAGTGAGAAAGTCATAAAACAGAAGATCAAAGAATATTCTTTCGGGGAAGACCTAAAATATATGTGTTTTCATCTAGGAAAACCTTATTTAGGCTGTTTTTCTTGCACATCATCCTCTACTGTTGGAACCATGTAACCTTTGAATTAATTATTAAATAGAAAGATTAAGAAAGAATGGCAGTACAGTCTGGTGTTCAAGGAATTCCCCAGTCTGATGAATAGCTAGATCCTAATGCAAGCACCCTATGACTTTTTATATTTATAATAAAAACACAATTACTTAAGTAGCTACTCCAAAATATAAATTCAGTAAAATACAGTTTCGTAAGCTTTAATAACCGGATACAAAGAAAATTCATGGGAGGGAAGGACATTTTTCACTTTGTCTCTCTTTCTCACCACTCTGTTTCTAATCAGGAAAAAATCAAATTAAGTTACCTAAGTCAAGTTTCTTCTGCCTGTGATGGTTATTGGCAAACAAGCTTCCTGTCCTTTTTCCAGTCTGGAAGTTTTTTCACCTTATTTTCTCGTCTGGTCCTGTGGAAGAGGGGAGTGAGAGAGTAACTTCTTACAGGTCTGGTAGCCAGCCAATGCAACCTACAAAAAGAAGAAAATCTTTAATGGATGTATGGAATGGAATCTGAGAAAGAGCAAAATGACATGAGACAGAGGATGGAACAATGTCTATCCTGGAAGAAGACTCTAGAACAAATTCATAAGTATAAAGTAATTTTGTTTATCAAATTGGATCACATCTTAAAAGAGACTGCTAAAAAAACGATTAATGACAAAATGTATACATACCATATTTAATGTATACATACCATATTTATTTCTGAATTTGCCATACAGCCTTCTTATATAAAAGAAAGAAAAAAGAATAAATATACTGATTGCAAAGAAAATGTAATAAAGTATAAAAAAATATCTGGCTGCATACATGAAATAATTTATTCATATCTCAATTGTGTCCTAATTTATTCTGAAATTCATAAAATAGGTTTGCTGTTTGAGAAACAATAAATGTCATCCTTTTAAAGAGCCATAAAAGTTAGATTTCCAGACTTCTCTTGTCATGACTTTTGGATTTTTGAATAGTAATAAATATATGCAGCATATCTGATTTTTTTCAAAAGGTAGCTTCAAAGTAAATAATTTAGAAACAATAGGAAATGCCTTAGTTTTTCTCAGATACTTCTTTTCTATATTGATGACATAAATTAATATAAAACAAGATAGAAAAAGAGTTAATTGAATACTCACAGTTAAAGGTCATAATTCTACATATTCATAAGTGCATTTGGAACATGCATGGATTTTAAAAATCCATGTATTTTAAATTAGTTGAGAAATTTGTATTTCTGTGATTTTGCTATTTTAGCTTTTAAATTCTTGTTGCTTTAGCTGCTCTTGGTTCTAGTTAATAGATAACTGTTCTAATAAAATAAGATCAATATTCTAAAAAAATGAGGCAGTAACTCAAAACTCATACACTCCAAAAGTTTTAATAAATGTAATCCACCTGCAGAACTTATTAGTCAATTGCTTAGCTAAGAAATTTAATATAGTATTGTTAAGCAAGCCAAGCCTTAAGTTATCCTTTAACTAGGGATGAATTAAATGTTTAGTAGTAGTTGAAACAATAAGATGAAAAACTGGGACTCGACAACAGGAAGGGGGCCATGAGAAGCCTTTATGTTTCAATGTATATAAACCCTGGAAAATTTTTCTTTCTTTGAACATCCTTGGTGAATAAATGACTGCTCGTCCATGATACTGGCCAACTTGTTGAAGTTTGAATCTTTAGGTTCTCTCCTTTGACTCAGTAATCTAAAGAAATAGTTTCTTATTTTCACATATGTCAAAGAAAATAATAATCTCTTTGCCTGCACGAGCGCTGCAATTGGATGTACTCTCTTTCTTTGTGAAAAATAGCTTGTTATGAAGCAACAGACAAAGGCTATTTCAGGATTTAGATTATATTTTCCAGTGATTCAATACAAATTTTAAGAAATAGAAGAATGCTCTCTTTCATAGCTTAATTCAGCTCCTGGATATTATCCAGTGTGTAATATTCCTTTTTCAGGAAACAAAAATAAAGATTTCCTCCTTGCAGTAAGTCTACTGAACACAATTCTGCTATAGCTGATCTAAAACATGAGCAACACAGTACTAAAAATATTTTTCCAGGACAATATCTCTAACCATCTTCTAAATTAGAAAAATAAGCTGCTCAATCTTGTCTAGGTTATTCTTATGCTGTATAATAAATCCCATCAGTCTCTGAAGTCATTACTCTGTGATATTCTCTCATCAGTCAATAAGATAAATGCATGGCAATAATCAGTATGATAAAATTTATGATTATGTGGGAAGATGACAGAGGGTAAAAACATAATTGTCAGAAGTTGTAGGGAAAAATACAGTTGTTACTCCCTGGATGGAACAGGATCTGCATACCCAACCTCCCATATAGAGTAACATTGAAATGGGACCAAATGGAGGGTGGAACAGATTGGAGACACTGTGGCCAGGCTCTGTTGAAATCTTGCAGAGGGAGCTCCGTGGTACTTTTTAGCTCATAAGCCACACAGCACCTGAAAACCAAGGGAGATAAAGAAAGCTGTTATGCTCTCGAATTAGCAGCTCTGGTGAAATCCTTCTCCTTGGACTGACACATAAGCCCATCCACAGGTTATCACAGATACTGTGCAGAGATACCCACCCCTAGGTACAATCACCCCTCAGTGAGTGTGATGTATGATTGTCATGCTCCACACAAATACACTTTTGAATCTTAATCTGTTATAACTTTATTAATAAAGAATTTTATACTGTAAACTGCTCATATCAGTCCATCAAGGGCACTGGCAGTCCCTGGAAGTGTGTAAAGGTGTGAAGACCCAGGAGGGGATTTCTCTGGTGTGTGACCCTGAAAAAATCAGTTGAATCATGCTCTGATCTAGTGATGTGCCCAGGGAAGAGTCCCCACTATGGGATGATGACACGGTGGTGGGGCAAAAGGGTCTCAGCTTTTCTGGGGTGCTGGCTGACAAATCAAGCACCGAGAGTTTGAGTAAATCTCCGCTTTTCACATGGCAGATGGTGTCTCACATGTGATGACTTAACAAATGAATGTAAATGCTGCTTTCAGTTTCAGTTGAATAAAATTGAAACTATTCTTTTAACATTAATTTAGAATGAACTTGCTGATATTCAGAAATAAAATTTTGAATGCTTTTAAACTGTAATTTTTAACATATTCAGGGATTCAAACATAGGTATATCAGTCTTTGCATATTCTTCGCTAACAGTTACTGTACTGTTTGCTACTTTTCAGTTAAAAGTAAGACTGAGGCTTTCAGGAAGACAGTTCATTAAACCAGAAAGGAAATTGCAATATTTTAATTTCTATCTTGCTTATAACCCAAATATAATTTTTAGAAATGAAATAGTGATGGGGTTTGAGCTACAATACAGTACAAATTCAGTTAAGCAGTACACATTCTAAATAAAAAAAATGTTTTTATCTCCTGGCATTTCAAATTAGAAAATTCAATCACAGAAACAAATGAAGCATAGCAATTTTAGATACGTATTTATTTTATTCCTTATCTTCAAAGTCTTATTTCATTAGCCTGCTTGATATTTCAAACTACTCTACCAGACTGTAGATAACTTAAATAAGAACATATATTTGTGATAGATAAAGACATCATCATTCACTTTACTTTATCTCATCCATTGAGAAATTTTATTTTAAAGTGATTTTATTGAATTCCAGGCCAGCTGACATTTATGCTTTGGTATAGTGAAGGCAACCTCTGATTTTGGGGATGAATCACATTTTAAATAGTTTTCCAATTAGACTACATAAAATTCAGCTGACATGCAATAATTTATTATAGCTGCCACCAATTAATTAAAAAAAAGGAATGCTGGAATTGATGAAAGTTTTTCCAAATTATCTGTGACATTATCTCAATTTTTTCAGAGAAAATATCAGGGCTTGGTGTGCACCTTTTTCTTCCAGTGAAAGCTACATCTATGTTTTTTCTCCATGGTCTGACTCACTGCTACTGTCTCTATCTTATTAAGCTGGTAAGGTTGTGCAATGAATTTAACATCTAGAATTTTTGGGGGAAAAAACCATCATTGCCATTCAGGGATGCCCACAACCTACACGTGTGCTTGCGAAGAAAATGCTGTAGCCTAAACTTAAAAAAACTGCAGTTTATTGAACTCACAAAGATGCACATGGACATATACATGAATTAACAGCATGGAAAGAGTTAACATGCTTGGAAAGAGTAAGACCTAGCAACATGAAAATGGTCCAGAAGCAAACATACTATTCTGCAATCCCTAGTCCAGATATGCAAAAATGTTTCCTCTTAGCTATCTTTTTAATCAAGTACTTACCCTATGAGAGTAACTTAAGGAAAAGCAGTCCATAAAGTTCCTTCCTTCTCTGGTCCACATATAATGTTAGATCTTTCCTAAAAGTACATGCATTACTTGTAGCATCTGCTCAGACTGAATGCAAGATGAATTTTTTTGCTTGTTTTGCAGGCAACTTCATCTCATTTTTTCATGAGAATGTCAGTGCTTTTTAAGCTTGAGGCTTGATATTTGTCATTAGTTTTCTCTTACTTGCATAAAGAATCAAAGGTATTCCTTCTCTTCCTTCCCCTATTACTTCCTTTCTCCCCTAACCAAGTTTTTAATGATAATTTAAACCTCTTCCTATTTAATTACCTATCCTGCTGAAATGTCAGACAGATTAGACCATCCTTCCCTGGCCTGCAATCAGTGTTTTTCTGTTAGAAAACTTAAATGCATAAAGCAGAAGTTCATATGGGTCACACACCAGTGAGATAGTACTAAACTGATAGTATTTCAACATGTGGCAGCCTATTTTCTCCTGTTCTTTCGCTGGATACCACCAAGAACAAGCACCTCACTTTTCTTTGCTTCCCCAATAAAGCATTTATATATATTGCCAGGACTAACCCTAACCCACTACCCCTCTCCTGCACAATGCAACTGAACTCAAAATTGAGACTCTCACTTCCCAAAACCAAGCAGTTTCAACAGAATTTAGCAGAGGGTACATATAGATCATCTCCCTCAACCTGCAGGCAACACCCACTAATCCAGAGAAACACAGTTACTGTTCTTTGCATCAAGAGCATGTTATTGGTTCAAGGCCAACCTGGTGACCTCCAGGATCCCCAGGCCATTTTCTGTACTGGTGTTTTCTACCTGTTCTGCTCTTGACATGTACTAGAGCATGGGGTTGTTCCTTCCAAGGACAAGACTTTGCATTTCTTTTGGTCAAATTTGTAAATTTCCTCTCAGCCCTGTTGAGGTCCCTCTGAACTGAGCACAGCCCTCTGATGTATCAGTCACTCTTCCTAGCTTTGTGTCCTCTGAGAACTTGTTATTTATGCCCTGTCTCATCAAGAAGGGCATTGATGAATATACTGAACATTACCGGTAGCAGTATTGAACCCTGTGGTAGACTCTTTCCTACTGGCCTCAAACCAGACTTCATGGTGCTCATTATTGTTACTTAAGCCTGGCTTTATATACAGTTTTCAATCTGCTTCACTGTCTGCTTCGCTAATCTACCATCAGGTCATCTAGAAGGATGTTTAAGGAGACTGTGTTGGAAACTTCACTAAAATAAAAATAAATAATATCCATTCTCTCCACTCAGCTACCATAAGCAGTCATGTTAGTCCAGTTCGTAATTATGTTTCATTTCACTAGCCTGAACAAGCCACATCTGTGATGGATTTTGTGTTTCCTTCCTTTTTATTTTTGCTATCTACACCTTTATTTTCATATTCTATAGTCTGATTTGAGTATTTATCATTCCTGAATGTCATTTATTCTGAAATACTTTTCTAACATCTATTTTTTTTTCAATATGGAGTAAATTCTTCACCTTAATCACAAATATCCTTGCTATTTAATTTGCTTATTTGTAAACATCGTCCTGGAACAGAAGCCACAGCCATGGTATGCTGCTTTCAATCTTCAATAGCAGATACTGACTTTCAAAAGTATTGGACTGTCTTTGAGTAATCTAAGATGATCTTCTTCATCTTGAAATGTGCAGAATATAATTAGACTGACCTGCCCTAAGCATGTCACATCTGTATTTTAAATAACATTTATATAAAACTGACAATACAGCATTTAAAATTTTTAATTTTTTCATCCACAGAAAAAAGTACAGCACAAGCTTGTGCTATCTTATCATAATAAAACATATTTTCAAAACTGGTTATATGCAGGTCATTGCTTTATTGGAGAGTTATAAAACACCTTCCCTTATCCTCACAAATTAGCTGCTTCCTTCCCTCATTCTTTCTGTTTTTCTCTTGTTTTGGTATATTAGTGGCTCAAAAAAACCTGCTAGAGCTACCACATTTAATTAGCATAAGAAAAAAAGTATTTCTATTCTTCTAGGACTGTCTTTTGATTCAAATACATTTAGAGATGGTGAGGGGTACCGTTTATAATCCCTCTTGGGAGGTTATGTGCTCAAGTCACGTTTACATTAAAGAGATTTCTTTGTGTAGCTCCCTATAGACCATTTTGAAGATCTGCTACTTGGAATATCAAATTACATTTTATTTGATAGATATGAAGTCTAGTAAGAATAACGGAGTGAATTTTGTTGCTTGCTTGTCCTTCAGCTCAAAATTAGCATCTTGAAAATTATTTAAGTTAGACTGATAGGCACATAAGAACTGAAACTACATAGCCTTTCTAATGCCAGTATTAAAATATTGTCATATTTATAAAGCCCAGGTAGCACTGGAGGTTTGGGATTTTTTAATGCTATGATAAATAATTTCTTTTTTTCTTAAATTTCTTTTCTTAATTTTTTCCTCAATTTTATAAGTTTCTATTATGCAAAGAGAAAAATTAAAGAGGCATTCAAGATGAAAAAAGAATTACATGTAAGAGGAGCTTTGATGGTAATATATGCAGTTTATGTATTTGTACTTCCTATATGTCCAACAGATTCTCAAGACAGGAAACCAATAATTTTCTATTTATAGTCAAATAGTGAAAAATTACAGCGTGTCTATTTAGGGTCGCACTCAAAATAAGAGCAATTCCTGTAATAAGCAAAATGTCCTTAAGATAGATAGACAGATAGATAGATAGATAGATAGATAGATAGATAGATAGATATTTCATCATTACCAGAATCTTAGTGCACCTAAAAAAAAAATGTGAAGGCTACATCTGAAGTTAATAGGGACAACTGTCTCCTACAGATTGTATCAAAACTTCATTTCTTAACAAAGGAAAGGATTCAAATCATAAGCCCTAAACTGATGACACTTCTTAGCACTTTGGGTTGGCTAATTTTGCTGCTTTGCCACTCTCTGGTTATCTTTTTCTCCTTATATTTTTCCATTTTATTAAGTTACCTTTTCTGTAGTCTGAAGTCATATTGATACTTAATGAAAAAATGCACTGGAAAAATTATTAGGGTGATTAACTTAATGAAACAGGTACTCTTTAAGATGAAAAAGCACAAGTACTCCATCTTACTTCTTTTTTTCTTATTAATATTAGTATTCAGTGAGAAAATACAGATAAAATTTAATTATTTTAGAGAAAAAATAAAAGAAGAAATATTAAGAACAAAACACAAGCAATTTACACTAAGTTCATAACAACTTCCAAGGAAATCAGGTAAAGAATTGCTTACTGTACAATTAAAGATTTTGGAGAGGATGGTGGGAGTTGCATCAGTTTGGTCTGGATAAAAGCACTAGTTATAGTTACAAAATATCTTTTAATATTTTTGATTGATTTTTCTAATTTTTTAATTTAGCAAGTTTTCTTATTTGATATAATGAGGTAAAATAAGAAAAGAAGTATTATATGGGATAAATTAGATGATAATGTTTGTTTTGATGGTTTGGCTGTTCTGGTGAATACTCATGAACCTGCAAAAACCATTCTTAATTTGCTTACTTCAGAAATATGGGAATAGACACAATGTAACCTTGATTAGCAAAACTTAACTAGAGCATCTAGTAGCATCTCTTCTTTAGCATCATATTTTAATTTCTTTCCATTTCTGGTACTGAACAGAAGCCCAAAGCAAGCCTCATCCAAAACAAACAGCCTGACAGGAGGCCACTAAAACCAAAAAAATACTGAAGAGCTTGCTGAAAGTTCTTCGTCATATTCTTTGGAGGTAAAGTATGGCTCTGGGACTCTGTCCTTCCCGTGTTCCTCGTGACCACTTATAGTTCATTGGAGAAAAACAGAGGGTAATAATTCAAAGTGTGGGAATTAAAAAAAAAAAAAGTTTGGAACATGAAATCTGCTGAAAGTGGCAGCGTAAAGACTCAGGGGGAAAGAGAGCTGTTACTGCATGAAACAGAAATTACAAGAAAAGGAAAAAAAAGTTGGACTTGGTTGGACATCAAGACTGAGATTAGCAAATATGATAGAAGCAGCTGAGAAAAAGGGAGAGGTACAGGCAGAATGCTGAGATGGAGAATGATACAGGCTGCAGAGAGAAGCCCTTAAACAAAGAATGGGCTGGATTGGCAATAAGTCAAAGAACCTTAATGCCTACCATAGGATAAAAAGACAATTCTTCAGGAAATGGGCAGAAGAGTATGTTCACAAAAATATATTGACTGCAGATTATGAAAATTAAAGTGGTTTTCTCTGATGTTAACACGTATTTGTAACACACATTGACACAGAACATGGTGTCAACAGTGTGACGTAAAATGTCAAGCAAACTGAGAGAAAGACTGTCTTATTCTTCAGCCATCATTCTTTGGAGCTAGGAAGCAAAACTTGGGTATTTGGAGATGTTATCATTTAAGCATGAATTTAACATGGTCCTAGAGAAATAATTCCTGCAGTGTTATTATGTTCAAAAAGCTACCATATAAAAGGCAAGCAGTTATCTTATTTTGCTTTTGTCATATATTGATGGAGACTGGTCCATCGTAACTGCTGGGACCAGTCAAGGGGCTGGACCCATTTTCTCCCCCAAAGGGACACCTTTTGGATAAGAACCACACTCTATGCATGCTGAATACTTTTACTGGGGAATAGAGATACTATTTTGAATACATTTTTTCAGTCAGATCACTGGCAACTCTTGAACCTTGACCTGTCATAATTTTATATTATTAAAGAGTGTTATTCCATAACACCGTTAATGTGAATCCTTCACAGGCACAAGCAGTCACCAGCAGCACATAACACCCTCAAATAAAGTGGGAAGACCCACTGAGGGGTCTCCTTTATGCTGTTGGTGTGTGTCCCTGCCTAAGTCAGTCAAACCACCCTCTGATCCAGGACTGTTCAGTGAAGGGTCCCTGTAATGGGACACTGACAGACTGGTTGGGAACAAGGGTCTCAGCTTCCCTGGGACATGGATAGTCAAATCAGATTTTAAGTGTTGCAGAAATCTCCTCTTTTTATGTAACACTGCTCCAAGGGACCAGCCAAGAAAAAATATTTGCAAGGCACTCTGAGTTGGAGGGGAAAAGAATTTACCCACATGGGCATAAACCATATTGTGCCATATTCCCTTGGGCTCAGTGAATTCAGCCTAACCTTGCCCAGTATGTGGGATTAAGGTCAGATTTAGATTTATTGGAGAGTTTATACACAGACATCTGCATGGACACATAAACACAGGTGAGTGAAGTTAAATTCAGGTTATGCCATATTCATTTGTGAATTTACATTGTGATACAGTCAGAGGACAAATCAGCATGTGTAAGACTCAAGTTACAACAGAGAAACATATTTTGCATTTCTTAAGATTTCAAAATTTGTCCTTAAAACCTACCCAACATTTTCAGACATTCTGGATTTTCTCCTAAGGAACATAGAGATCTAAATTTTTTGAAAGTGATTTCTGGCAGTTTTTTGTGAAAACTGTCAGAAATCACTAAGACCTTAAAGACTCAAGAGACAAAAATCAATGCCTGAGATTTTAGAGGGAAGGAAAAAGTAATTTAGAACTCTCTTCTGTCTTCTTGAAAAGAGATAAACATAATAGCAAACCAAAGTCTGGGAACTGCTACGTGCTTTCCTTTTCAAGCTCTCCTTTTTCTTTCCTGTTATTGTATTATGGCCTCTAGGTAGAATTAAAGTGGTGCTTGTGCATTATTTTGGAGGACGTTTTTGCCTCATTAAGGTTTACCACTTCCTACTTGTACTTATTTTAGCTAGATGCAATGTTGTATAATGTATGACATATGACACTTCTACTTAACAATTAAGCTGGTAGGAACTTAGATACATCATCCAAGGGAATTTAATTTTTTTCTTTGAAATATTTTCACCCATCTAGATTAGTTATTTGGGAAATTCCTGTTGTTCAAAATGTTAAATGTGTTACTCTCAGTTTTGGTTAACTTGTAGAACATAACAAAGCAATTAAAATTAAGCCAGAAAGAGAGAAGAAGTTAACATTTCTGACAGGTATGTGATGACCTATGTGGTGCTCTATCTATAGGCAGAATGGCATTTCTTCTCTGCTATAGACAAAACAGGATATAGAATCTTCTTCTCTGCTATAGACAAAACAGAATATAGAATCACAGAATCACATCGTGGTTTGATTTGGAATGGATCTCTAAAGGTCATCTATCTAATTTTCCTGAAATGAGCAGGGGTGGCTTTTCATAGAGGGACAAAATCCACCCGTCTTCATATATAGATGAAAGCAATTTTTTTTTCTTGTCATCCACCTGTCTTCACATATGGATGAAAACTTTTTTTTTCCTTTTGTCCACAAGTTATTCCACAATTGTCTGCCTCAGAACTCCTAGCATTATCTTTTGGAAGTACATGGACCGCTGTTTTGCTTTTTATGCTTTATAAAGTTGAATATTTATGTAAGAAATTAGGTCATTTATATAGGATTATTATTATTATTATTATTTACAGTTGTCCTATACATGATGTTTCAAACCTAATAGATAGATTAGATAGACAAATAGATAGATGGATAGACGAGCCATTTTAGATAACTGGGTTGAATATTTTCTTTGGGAGCACATAGATTCTGAGCTCAGTTCTTAGCAGGCTGCTAATGACAAACATGGATGGTTGTTATGTTACTTATGCTACTGAGACTGTGCCCTGTCAAGATATGGCCATCAAAAACCTGTGGTCCAAGACACATTTTCTGTGCCACGAACTTTCTTTCCTGCGCCATGAACTTTCTTTCCTGCTGCCTTTTGTTGTTTCCAGACATATTTTGTCTCCTTTTAAACAGAAACGCCCTTGGTTTTGGTTGTTCTTAAGGCTTACCATGGAAAAGATCAGTGTTCCAACTCTCTCAGCGAGGTACTTGTGCTGGACATTCACTGATGCTTGAGATCCCTTGAAAGACTTCATATTTCCAGGTTTTACCATCATATCCACAGACACCCTAACTGCCTATTAAATACAATAGGGTAAGACATACATTGCAGACTATGTATATCAAAATGCTGTGTGCACATGTCAGTTCAGACATCTAGAATAACAGTTAGACACATTATAATAAAGTCAATAAAGTCTAATATAAAACGTTTTTCCCTATGAAAGGCAAGTGCTTTTTCTCATCTTCCTTCTGTATAGAAACCCAAATTGTTTGATTATGCAATTCAATTAGAGTATTTATTTTGAAGGCCTGTAAAAGAGATCTTTCCCTTCCCATAAAAATAACTTTTACAGAAATCAACATTTCTTTATAGAGCATTTCCCTTTCCTTTGTGTGCTTCTGCCAAAATTCAGACGGGAGGTCCTTCTGATGCGGGAGGTCCTTTCACTAGTCAGATTTGTGAGTGACAGCCATCACACTTAAACAAAATTTACTGTAATGTAATTTCTTTGTCAGTTACATGCTTATATCCAAATAAAATGAGTTCTAGTAATAATTTCACATTTCAAAAAATACCTTAAACAGAGAAGACATATAAGCATTCCAGAAAACTCTGTTGCACAGGTTGCGTGATTATAGTACTGCAGATATCAGAGAAGGAAATAAGATCCCTGTGTTCATCCACTATCAATAAAAAATTGATCTCCACATTATCTGCTTATTTATAACACATATGGTGCTGGAAGGAAGATCCCATGAGTACAGAGCCTCTGGCTCTGCCCCTGTCCTCCTCTTTTCCCTGAGCATATTAAGTGCAATGTTTTTCCTTTCATTGCTCTCTTTTTATCTACTCTTCTAAACCTCTTTGTTCCTCTGTTTGGTTTTCATCTACTCTGAACAGCTGCTGTGGTACTGAATGCTGATGATACAACAACTTATTCATACTCAGAAGGTTATTTTTCAGCTGTATTTCTTAGCATAACACAACTATCCTGCATTTATACAGGGAATCTCTGCATCCATGATAAGGGCAACTAACTCAGCTGTTTGCAGGTAGCCTGGATGTGTGAGGGAGTGCAGGCATGGATCAATACTGCAACACAGAGAGAGATTGATAATGTGACACCCTTTCAACTCATAACTGATTCTGACCCTCTTCCTGCAATCCTAATGCCCTGCAGTGTTACTGCTGCTCACTCACAGCTCTGTCATTGTCACCAGGCAGGGACATTCCCAATCCCAATCCCAGCTTTCCGCTGTGGGCTCCTCAGACCAGTCAGTTGACATTTCTGATCCCTTTCTTGACCTGAGTGTGTCAGCTGACACTTTCAACAAAAATGTATGGTCAGTTACATTAACTCAGCTTTTTTTTTCTGGCTCTGTTGTTCAGAACTGGAAGGAAAGCATTAAAAACCCTGGGACTGAAGTTGCCCTTTGAGGCCACTGAATCCACTTCCCTCCACATAATGGGACTTGTAGATCACAGCAGAAGTGGTCATGTGAAGGCTTACATTTGTACCATGAAGGCACAGTACAAAACAATTTTTAACAGTCAGAAAAATAATAAAACACTTAATCAGAGAAAACAATATTGTGTTTTGTCAAAGGAAGAAAAAAATCTCAGGAAATAAAGTCTTCAGAGGAAAGAATACAGTTTTTAAACTCATCTCTATTTTTCATCTTAAATAAGAGAATATGAAGGCAGAAGTGCTGAATTTGAAAAAAAAATATTTAATATACACATGATGTGTATCACCATTAATGGGGACAAAAGTCAAATTTCTTTTGCAGGCTTCATAAGAATTTACTTTGAAAGGACACAAAATAACTCAAAATTATTTCTTTTTAATTTTTGTTTGGCATCTCTGTTAGAGGGTGGCAATAGACTGAATACCTAGATTCTGCATTGCTGTATAGTATTCTATCCCCTCTAAATTGAATCTGAAATCTTTCAAAACAAAAACTGCTTTTTATTTTTTTTAGTTCCTTAATGACTTCCTCTGTGACTGATATAGATAAAAAGCTGTGTTTTTTCCATAGACAGTGTAGACCTCTTGTTTACCCTTTTCATTTTACAATAGTTCATAGTGATCCATCTTCTAGAACAAACGCAAACAAGATGTGTTCAGCAATTTTTCCCATCACTGCAACCCTTGACAGAATATAGATTGGAAAAAAAAAATCAGTTCAGAGAAGGTGAACGTGATGCTGATCAATTGTTGGAAGCAGCTTGACGAAGTGGGAAAACTGAAGCTTTTTCAAATTGTGTAGTGAGCCATCACAATGTTGCTGATATTCTATGCAGGTACTGATTTTCTCCACAGAACTGAAAGTTTATTGTTTCTGTAAGAGATACAAACTACTGGGACTACCAGACCTGCTAGTGCTCTTGTAACATCAGATAAGCACATGGAATATATAAATATATATATATGTCTAGCAGCTGAAGATAAGGTTCTTTTTCTATTTATTGTCATAGTATAGAACTTCTACTTGTACACCAGATAACTTTACAGAAAAATCCACAGGATTTAACAAGGAAACAGCATAAATTTACAGAAATACTATTTTCCTTACAGAGAGGATTCTATTTGTTCAAAAATGTTGTGAATGTAATTCTTATTATAAAAATTTCTAGAGAGTTTAAATTTCCCACAAATATAATTTGCCCCTAAAGGCATGTGGAGACTGATTGCAGCAGTGATTTTTTTTTTTTCCATGAAGTGTGTTACAACTCTCTCTTTGGCTTGCCTCTGTTCATCTTTAGCTGTGATGTTATTGTCTAGGTATTCAAGGTGCTTGCTGCTTTGGGAACAGTGTCTTCTTGTGCAAGACATCCTGGAAATTAGCATCTACACCAAAGACCAAGGATTGAAGAGAAGTTGCTGTTGATAAAGAAAAGGCAATTCTGCCACTCTCCTGTTAGGCATTATTTTAATGATATTCCCAGCACTCCCTTACTCTGATTATTTCAGTAGACTACTTCTTAGGAGAGTTTGAGGTAAAGAGTTTACAAATCTTTTATTTTAGACAGGAACAGCAGAGATTTGAGATCACCTCTGGTGCTGAACACATTTCTAAATGTACTGTAAAGATGGACTAGCTGGAAAAGATCTGAAGGGGTGGATGGTTGTTTCAGTTTACATTACGACCATGTCACAGCAGGTACACACACCACAGCTCAAAGGAGGCTCCTCATCTGGGTAAGCATGTCCTGTAATTCCCTCCCACATGTCATGTCCAAGCCCCAGCTGCTGCCAGGACTTGAGGATTCACCAAGGAAGCTTTAGAAAACAAAGAATTGATGGTGTTACTACTGTTCAGACGAAAGAATTTTTTTTTATCCGAAAGATTGGATCCAACAGCACCACATTTTCAGTTATGTTCTCTAGAAATCTTTTAAGAATAATAAAGCAGAAAAATGTTTTGCCATTCTATGGATTTAAAGAAGAATAACATTTTAAGATGTTATTTCACTTCAAGTGTTGACATTTAGATTTTAAGGGCTCTGGAGGGTTTTTGGGATTTATCTGTTTAATACATTTTATAACTGTGGTAGGTTGACCTTGGATTATTGCCAGATGTGCACCCAGAAACTCTTGTCCCCCTTTTCAGTTGGAGTTCTCTGAAAATTGGGTGGAAAAGCTCATGGGACAAAATAGAGACAAGGAGATCCCTTAAAAATTCCTATCATGGGCAAAACAGGTCTGACATGGAAAAATTAGTTAATTACCAGTTAAAAAGTCAGATGGTGAGAAATGAAGGCACAACAACATGGTCTCCCTTCCTCCCGAACAACACAGAGGGAGTGGGTGCTACAGCCAGTCTGTAATAGTTCCTTTCATCTGCTTTCTCCTCAGACTTTTTCCTCTGCTGCAGCATGCACCCTCTTCATGGGCTGCTGTCGCCCCTGATTTTCTTGCTTTCGAGTGTTTGAACCTTTGCAGCCTGATTCTCACGCTGCTTCATGTAAACAATATTGTATTCTTAGAATTTATCAGTATGTTTTCAATAGTTGTTCTCTGAGAGAGAACTTGACTGATGGTCATATTGACCAATGGAGTCAGGAGGTTGTAACCTCCTTGGGCCAATCTGGGCCCTCTGTACAAAATGTATATAAGTAGAATTGGAGTCAGATAGTAAAGAGCCTTCCATGTTTGACCCTCCTGCTGCCTGCTGTCCTCTGTGAGGGTCCACACCCACGTCGCAACTTGTTACCCCTCTAAGGGCAGGGGTAACGGGCTGCAGTCCTTTTCTGCTCCAATGTGGGGATTGCCAGGCTGCAGCTTCCTTTAGTACTTATCTACCTGCTCCAGTGTGGGATTCTCTGTGGTCTGTAGTATGGATATCTGCTACACTGTGGTTTCTGCTTAAGTACCTGGAGCATCTCCTTCTCCTTCTCTAACCTCAGTGTTAGCAGGATTGTTTGTTCCACTTTGTCCTCTTTCCTGCTGTGGAGTGTTTTCTATCCTGTCTTATGTTAAGTTCTCCCAGAGAACCACAAACTCCTCTGCCAAGTTCAGCTGTGTCCTGCAGTGAGCATTTTGTAGCCATCTGGAACTGACTGTCCATCAAAGAGAAGTCCCTGGCTTCTCCTCACAAAGGCCATCCCTGCACCCCCCACCATTACCAAAAACTTGTCATTTACACTAAACATCAAGAAGTTATTAGATAAATTATGTTTATTGCAGATACACAGAGTAACATATACACTGCTTCCAAACATTCTATGAATTCTACACTTCTTTTCAAGTTGGTTAAAATTGATGAGCATAACACACAAAAATTTTAAGAAAAGAGACAGCTGCAGGGACTGACCAAGGAATTGTGATATTTCTGGTGGGCATAATGTTTAGGAAATTTTTTTGTATTTTCCCTGTACTTTTAGGTTAATATAAAAGGAAGCCTGTTAAAATCTACAGTTCATGAAGAATAGAGTGGCCTAGCAAAGACATCTTTTAAAAGTCAATAAATTTAATCAGTCAAAAGTTGGAACTGGTGCAGACCTAATATCAAGGTGTTTGTGACTTTGTTGTTTGTTTGTTCTGTTTTGTTTTATTAGTATTACATGTAGGTATGTAGCTGGAACAAACTCCAATGAAAGTACAAGGAGGTGAATTGTGTTCTCATTGAAAATATAAAGCAATGATTGAAGCACTGTAATGACACAGAACAAAACAAGCCCTAAAACTTAGCAGGGCTACCAGCCAGTGTGGCAGTGGGGAGTGAAAGATGATAGGAAATTATTGAGGACATGATAGAAACAGATAGACTCCTAGGATATATGTTTTATTTATCTTATTAGAAAAATAGAACAATAGAAATTCTATTCCATATTTATATTAGAAGACAGGGATCCACAGAAAAAGCTAGAAATAATGCTTGACTGAGAATTCACGTGAGCATGCCAGTGGGAGAGAACAAAGTGCTGTTGCCGTGGTCTGGGGAATAGATGAAGAACCATTGACTCAAAGGTTTCCAGTACAAATGGACCTGAAAACCTTCCTGTGGTAGCCCCAGAGCCTACTTCTTTCACCCTGGTCCTTTTCCTTTGCAGGTGAATTCACATCTCTGAGTGAAAACATGAGAAGGATGGACAGAGAGCTGAGTATGGGAGAACAGGACCAAGAACCAGTCTACAGAGGAGAGGCTGAGAGAGCTGCTGGTGTTTAGTCTGGAGAAGAGGAGGCTGAATGAAGACTGTGTCACTCCCTACAAATACCTGTGTGGAGGTTCTGGAGGTGGGGAGGATTGGTCCCTTCTTCCTAGTAGCAAGCCACAGGACCAGAGAAAACAGCCTCAAGTTGTCCTAGGGGAGGTTTAGATTGGATGTTAGGGGAAACAACTCTTCACCAAAAGAGCATTGGAACAGACTGCCCAGGGAAGTAGATGAGTCACCATACAATCTCATTCGTGAGTAAAAAAATGCACCTATTTTACCTCCAGTTCTTTTTTTTTATTTTGTAGCAATAAGTATCAAAAACATTTTGGGTTTTTTTTCATAAAACAAACAAAAATACTCTCTGAGATGTTCCCTTAAAAAAAAAAAAGGAAGGTGTACTGCACTCTCACCTACTGTTTATTTGCTTTTAAAGCCCTTTTTAACAAGACTTCTAGGTTGAGCTGTAGTTCAAGGAAATGGCAGGGGGAAATATTATATAAACTATTAATTTTTTTGTCTATATTCAATTAAGGATGTCTTGAATAATCTAACCATAAGAAGTATTTTCTGTTGTAAAACAATATCCTTCAAGGTGAAGCTTGAATTAATTAGGCATATAATCAAGTTTTATACCTTTTTCACTATTCAGTCTGTAAGTCTCTTAGGCTCTACAAACAATTCATTGTAATTCAGCAATATGATATAAAAGGTCTTGAAGGTTGTTGGGTTATTATATTCACCTCCTTTATCTTTTATAGTAAATTCATGTTAATAAAACTGAACATGTTTCTTGCTGTCTGGAATGAAATTCTTCTGACAATTTATTTAAGAAGTAAGAGCTAAAGTTAAAGATGAATAATTAAGTTTATAAACTAAGATATAATAAAAAAATTGGAAAAATCACAGAATTTATAAACATTTGAAAAATTCACGTTAACAGCCTTAATGTTGATGGAGAAATAAAAATCATGCCATGTTTCCTTTTTCTTTATGTTCACATGAATTTATATCTAATTAACTAATTATGGATTAAACTGGATCATATTGATTTTTTTCCAATGACTACTACTTTAGATTTAGCCAATACTTCAACCATTTCCCTTTCAAAAATGACTTGACTCCTTGAATTTTGATTCAATGGAAAGTGAAATAAGAAAATGAAAACTTACTCTTCCATTTAACCTTTTTGGACACTGGGTAAAATTACATCTGGTCAAAACATGCTATAGAAAGTGGTTAAAATTAACAGTGATAATAGTTTCTCAAAAATTCTCTTTGTTTGTATATCATATCTGAAGGTAGTCTTTGGCAAAAATATGAAACAAAGCAAAACCAAAAAACCCAAGCAAATTGATGACTCTAAGAGATATGTTCCTTCTATCTTTGTAGTATTTTCTGTGGATGGCAGGGACAAGGAACTTTGCAGACCTGAGATATTCTAGAAACACATGGCTTTATTACAAGGGTCGTGGGTAAAGAGGGCCTGCTTCCAGCCACCAGCCCGGGCTGGAGCAAAGCCCTAAAGAGAGAATGGGGGGAGAGAGATAGAAGAGAGAGTAGGGGGGAAAAAGGGGGAGGCAAGAGAGTTCAGGTGAAGAGAGCGATCTTGCTACAATACATTATATCTCTTTTTGTGTTGAATATTCTAATTTACAGTGACCAACCCGTGCAAGATACAAAACCTACAAACTTTGCATGCAGCCTATAAGAAGTACTATATTACCATGCCATTTTATATTCTAAACTCTAAAAGCTACATTTCTTATCTGTTTTCTACCTGATGCCTTTGCAGGATGGAAAGGCAACATTCCTGAGCCTTTTGTTTTCCGATCTTTCAACCTATCTTCAGCTAATCACCGTTTTCCTGCCTCCCCATGCCTACATCTCGAAACTGGCTTTCATTTCTATTTCACTCACAGGTTTTACATCTGCAGTATTTCTTACCATACAGTCATATCCATAAGTCCTTCCTGTTCCATCTTTTCCAACATATCTTATGTGATATTTTGAAACCCCCAGTTTTCTTTGGCCAAAAAGAAAAGTCTAGTCCCAGATCTTGAAAACTGAAGGTCTGATTAGGGCCTTCCAACACCAAAACCCCTACAGTTTTATTTTACAACTATTCACTCTAGGAGTGTAGCAGGAAATTCAGCAATAGCAGCCTGCCATATCCTCAGGTATGAGTAACTGCAGGTCATCAGTGATTCCCTTTGCCCTCTGTGCAATCAGAAACCTCCCATCTAAAGGAGGTCAACAGCCATACTACAGTTTCTTGGGTAATTGGCAAATTTCCTACCTTTGCCACTTCCTTACAGTCTGTCTTCTGGGAGCCGCTGACAAATTTCTGAACAGGAGCAGGGAACCCTGATAATATCACCTACTAGGGACTGCGAGGCATGCTCAGCTCTCAAAGTTAATTCTGGGCTCTCTGGAGACTCACATGTATTCAGATACACTGGTTATATTCGACTGTGGTTGAAAGCTACCATTACTTTAAAGTTACAGGATTTGAAGAGTTTTTGTGCTGAGATAAATGATTTTTTTTTCTTACATCATGATGAATATATTGCTTTCCCCTTTTTCTTGTCCAAATTTATTAACTGATAAATTTAAATAAAATAAGGTGGTTTTTTGCTAATTAATGCATTTGGTATATATGCAAACTGAATACATTAATTGACAAAAAAATCACCTTCAATTCAGGATTCTTACAGAAACCACAGTTATGCATGTATGGGGTGTGTTTGTATGTATGTGTTGTCTGAGGAACTTTGCATTCAGTTTTCATTTCTGATTTTTTAATCTTTTGAAATTTCAAATCCAGTTCAGTTTCTTGGAAGAGTACTGATGCCACAGATATCGTTTTCCCACATATTTTGAGAAAACAGTTGATTAATGGATGAGGAAAAGAGACCCCATAGAGAAAATAATTTTTTAGGTATCTGAAAAACTCAAGTTGGACTCATTACTGAACACTGATTATTTCCAGGAAGAAAAACACCATATCTGCCAACCTAGATGAGAAAAACACTAAAGGCAAACCTTCCATTTGCAATGCAATCCTTCACTTCTTAACTTACCTTTCCAAACTGAGCACAGAGTTTCACAAATGTCTTCACCCTTGTGGCCAGTGACAGGACCTGGGGCAATGGCATGAGGCTGAGTCAGGGGAGGTTTAGGTTGGACATCAGGAGAAGGTTCTTCAGCCAGAGGGTGGTGGGGCACTGGAACAGCTCCCAAAGGAATGATCATATTACCAAGTTTGACAGAGCTCTCAAACACATGGTGTGCCTCTTGGGGATGGTGCTCTGCAGGGCTGAGAGATGGATTTAATCATCCTAATAGGCCCCTTCTAACCCAGCATATTCCATAATTCTATGCAGCTGTGAAATGTAACTGAGAACACCACTTAGATCTGACTTGTAGCATCTCACGTAATCTGTGTTGGATACACTGGAAAATTAATTTCTATTAATAGTAGAAAACATTGTTAGGTCAAAAAGGATCAATGAGCACTGGGATTCCTGACTTCTACATCTCCTCAGGCCTCTCTTAGGGAAAAAAAAAAAAAAAAAAAAGGGGAAAAGGGGAAAATCCCCTTCCCTCCCNAGGGGAAAAGGGAGAAATCCCTTTCCCTCTCCAAGCGCAAGGTCCCATGTCCTGCCGAGACAGCTCTGCCACTGCCTTGGAATTTCCAGCCTCAAACTTCCTCTCGAAGATCATGTTTTCACTCTTTCTTTAAATATTAGTAACATGAGATCAACATTTCTTTTGTCTACACATTAAGAAGTATTTCTGTTAAGTGCATTTAGAACATTTTTTTCTTGTATTTTTTCTATACTTTGCTAAACAGTAAGTTGTTTTATTATGATGATCATAATGTGCAAAAAAATTAAACGTTTCGGTATACTTATAAAACAAATACATTTTAGTAATAAGATTTTGTCTAAACACTTACAGAGTTTCAGAGAAATTCCAGTCTCTCAGGGACTGTTACTTCCAAAAGAAGAAATTTCAGGAAAAAAAGATTATTCAAACTAAAAATCTTAGAGAAGAAAGTTGAAATTAAAAGAGAAGAAAAGTCTTTGGTTCTGTGATATATATATAAAGATGAGGTGTGTATACACTATACACAAGCTAAATGTTCTAATTCTAAAGCTTTTTACAGATCTTATCAAAATACAATGCACAGGCTTTACCTAAAAATTCACCTTTGCCTTACCCAGATGGACTATGGGAGTAAAAGGTGGAACACAATCCTTAATTGCTGCCATTTATTTGAATTCCTTATGTTAAAATAAATTGGCTCTGTTCCTGGCTCATGTTCTCAGAAAAGCTCATTTGAGTAATAAATTATCTTCACAGCAATTCCCAGCGCTACAGGTAACTTAGATTTGTATGTGGGGGGGTTTTGTACGGGAAAATTTTCCAAACTATTCTGTGAAATACTTTAATCAATATGCACATAGTGATTTAAGATTATTTCCACTACCCCCATTATTTTAAAAAGATCACGTGTTTATGTCTGTGTGTATTTCTGTGCTATTTCTATTATGGCTACTATTAATAATAGTATTTAAGCCAATTCAATTTTGTAAGTGGAATACTTCTACTGGCTTTGGATATCATACAGGTCTGATCAGCAATTACAAGAGTCATCTTTGTATTTATTTTTGCATTATTGTCCCATGCTTAGACATTTCCATCCCCCTACTTCCTCACTTAATCTGTTTACGTTAGAGACAGTTTTACAAAGTTAATAATTTCAAAATTCTGATTGATCTCATCTATTACTGGGCCTTACTTTATCTCTATTACTGGGCCTTACTGTATCATTTTCTTCTCATCTAGTTTTTTCCCCAGTTTACGCATAGAATTTTATGCAGACTGGTATCTGCAAACGTGTGCAAAATTAGATTACTTTGATGAAGCAGAAAGGTATTGTAAAGGACTACTCATAAGTGCATGATCCTACCAATACTTTTGGAAAAAGTGTGGGAATTTATGTGAAAACCAGAATAGGTATGTTGAAAACCGACATAGGAAGTTTCTGCAGGGCATTTCTAGATCCAGGCAAAACATTCATCAGCATTTTCTCTCAAACACAACCAGCAGTACCACAAAGAACAACAGCTCTAAGGACAGACATTCCATTGCTGAATATATATTGAATGATGTGTTTGCTACTATCATCCCTTCTTCTGACAATCTACCAGGACTTTGATGCACTGCCTGAAAACCCTCCAGGAAATCCGAGAGGATTAATTCTTAATTCACATATTTGACATCTACAGGAAGTGTTGTTCACCTTTCTGATGAATTTTACTTGGCTTTCTTGCTTGGAGAAGTTCAACACCTCTGTGTTCAACAAATAATTTTCTTTTAAGACTGAAAGATGATGTATGTGTTTAAAACGTTACACTCAAGCAACTGCTTGAGACGCATTAGTTTCTTGAGAAGTTAAATTTACCTGATTTAAAGGCTATTTAAGTTTTATTAGATAAAAACAGATTTAGTCATCAAGAAGGTCAAACAATGTGATCAACATTCCATCAACATTCCAAGTCCCTCAAGGAAAAAGTGTGTTTAAATTTATTTTGTTCTACATTCTGAAAAAAAAATTAACCAGTACTGTGACTAAATTGAATAACCCTAAACAAATAATCCAATGTAGTATTCTGCATGATAAGGACAATTGGCTGCATCATTGTGTGACCTCTGGAATGGTTTCACTCTTTAAATGTAACTTCTATGGGCTTTTTGAACATTAGGCATAGCTGATAAGTCATATAGCTCTGGGAGGTCTTATGAAGCTCCTGCATGAAAAAATCATATTGTTTCAATGATAAAAATAGAAGGAGTTAATGAACAATAAACAAATTCATTTCAGAAAATAGAAAGCTCTTTAGGAAGCAGTGGTAGCTGTTGCCAGTGTAAATAAATAAAAAGCAATCATCTGTAACGTTTACATTTTTGTAGATCACACCTTATAACCCCAAGTTTGCTGCTCTGTCTTTTGTAGAAAAAGTATAGGCTGTGTACAGTTAAAATTAGCAGAATGTAAAAGTATGGAGGTTTTTCTTGGTTTGATGGCTGGGTTTGAAATTCAGTCTATTATAGAGAATTACTAAATGTGACGTGCATATTCCTTAAAAACCTGGCCTCAGTTCTGCCTGCCTCTCACTTATTCTGGAAGATTTATAAAATAATCTTGGGGCAGGAAAATGTCTCTTTGCTACATCCAATCTAAATGTTGAAGAATGTCCACAGCCCAAGGTAAGATAATTAAAAAAGGAAAATTGAATTAAAATAACATTGACTAGATTATATAAAAAACACTATTGAAACACAAAGATATTTCATGAGATATTTTTAAATCCCAGTGCTTACATTCAAAAAAACCTTATAATTGTAATTTTGTTACTATTCTCAAAATCAAACACAAATGACATAGAGTTCTTAGTTTTAGGCAAATTCTGCTAGTCTTAAATAATTACTGACTTCAGAGAACAAGTTACTTCAGTGAAAGGCAGTAAATAGAAATAAGTACTATATAAAATAGAGTAAGCTCCGCTAGAAAGAGTTCTACATGAGATTTCACCTCTAAATATAAAGTCTCTTAGACTTTAATAGTGTCATCAAAACTCCTGAAACGTTTTCTGACTTTGTTTTTCCATTTTCTTTGCTTATAAAACAATGAAATACCAAAGGAACCAACCTTTATAGAAAATTAGTACCCATAGTACAGAGTAATGTGTTTGTGCATGCATAAAACCATGTTAATCAGGTTAATATTGTCTATAGACATAAAATAATATAGAAAAATATAGTGCATTAAGACCAAGGTGTTTGTAGAACTACTTGTATATCTTCATTAATTTTCTTTTTCTTACTTGTTTAACAAAATAAGAAATTACTCAGAAAGTGAAGCCTATGAAACACCAGGTATTCGAATGCATCCCACATATCCAAACTTCACTTGCTAATGAACTAATGATATTTAACCTGCTCTTTTAGTTACCACGCCTTTAGCTGAGCATCCAGCTTTTCCAGTGATTTATCTTCCTGGCTCTGCACGATGTCCTGCTGTTACAATGCTGCCTCCTGCTATCACAGGGAATGCACAGAAGCTCTGTCACCTGTCTGAAGATAATTACAGGATTTCAGTCTCCAGAGGAACTAATCAATGTTGTATTAGTTTTCTGGAGAACTCAATTTTCCTTAAAAAAAAAAAAAAAGAGGGGGGGGGGGGGGGGGAATAATTTAAAAGGATAAAAAGAAAAGCTCATTTCATACAGTAGTTTCAGAACATCTATACATTACGAACAACGAGTTTAATAATCTGGAAGAGCTAATATTGAATATAATGAATTGGTATGGAAAACACTGTGGTTTTCTTAATTGTTTATCACTGCACTGTATGTGCACACATGCTGATATAAAATCCCAGACCAATGATATATCTTGATTGTTGTATTTCTCATACTCTGAAAAAGTCTCATTATTATCCAATTTTTAAAGTAATATTAAAATGTAATTACAAATTTTAATGCTATATCCCCTGCTACAAAATCGGTTCACATTTTTCCTATAAGATATGTTGATTTACGTATTTCCATATCATCACAATTTTAGTATCTTCCACTATACTGGTTTACATGAGGAGTACTGTAGTGCTTAGGTTCCTGAATGCTCAATGTTGGCACCAGTAAATATTACCAATGCCTGCAGAAAACATTCTCTCGACTGACTAAACCAAGGATATCCTCTTTCCAGGCCACAATTTTGAAACGAACAGAAAAAGCTGAATTAAATTAATGAAGAAAAATAATTATATTAGATAAGGAAAGGTAATGCCTCCCTTTCTTTCTACTTGCTTTCCTCATGGATTATAGAAGTAGGAATAGGGATGTGCTCTCTTCCCTTTTTCCTTTCCTATTTTTGTGTTACCTCTTTGGCAAATCACAATTATTTTATTCTGCATGAGCAGATATGGGGAATAAGATGGCTGTGTTGGTCTTGGAGGGGATATTGTCAGTTATGAGAAGAGGAGAGGTGTCTCTATAGGACACAAAATGGAGGACACGCACACAGTCAGTCGTAAGGGCAAAAAAAGAGAGAAGTTTATTTTTTTACTTCAATTTATATAGATTTTGAACAATGACCACAGATTGGACAATAAGGTTGATACGTCTCTAACCACACTGGTCAAACTAGAAGTTCATTAATTGTCTCTCCTCCAGAGAGGAATGTAAACATCACTTTGTTTACATGAAAATCTGTAAGAAACTTTACTACAAAAATGCAAACATCAGAAGGCTGAAAAAGATCAGGGTGACAGAGAGGTAATGAGGATATTGTGATTTATTCCATTGGCAAAAGAAAACCTCTGACTCTCAGATGACCTTGGAAGTCAAAAGGTCTCCAGATGTGTTGGAAAGGAGCTAAATAACAAAAGGTGAAATAGCCAAACTGCTAAAGGGCATGGTGGTAGTAAATTGAAGATTGTATTTGATGACCTTGGAGGTCTTTTCCAACTCTTAGAATTCTATGTCTTAGCCATCTGCCTGAAGTAAAGAGTAAATTGTAAAACCACAATAGATCAAACTTCAACAAGATTTGTCACAGTTGATGGTTCAGTCAGGGATCCATTCAACTGTCTAAAGGAGGATTTCCATGCTGTTTGAGTTCCCCTAAATATCTGAAACAGTTGCATGGGACTCAAATATGGGAAATTCAGACAATTTCGGAGGTTAAACAGGATTCCTGGGTCATCTCCAAGCAGGCTAAATATTTCCAATCAGGTAAGTGAATCAAGTCCCTGACGCTTAATTGCATGTCTTGTAAATCAAAAAGTTCAATGGTCACTGTTATGCACACCATCCCTCAGATTGTGAGTCTCCAAATGAAAATATAAATACTATTCCTTTTTTATTAAACCAACTTTATATCAAAAACCTCACCAGGTTTGTGTTGAAAATATATCCTCTTCTGCCTTCCATTCCATATGCATCAGCACTGTGACTTATATACTTGCTACCTTGGGGGAAAAAATGTTTTTCCTTAGGAGAGCACACTCGATTTTAAAAATCTAACTTCTGGCACCTAAATTGTAATTTAAAGAATAATCTCAGTGAAATTTCCTACATCCCATCCCCAAGACAGAAACCTGAAGATTCCAATAAGGAAATTATTTGAGAAATGTAGAAACAGGTTAGACCTTAAAATTTTTGAGGAAGAAACCAAGCTTGTGGCAAGTGACACAGGTAAAGTTGTAGAATTGTTCAAATGAAACATTTTTTTAGTCCCAAAACTACCCTGTGGACAAAAAGAAGCACAGAAAATAGCTGGAGTGGGCAGGATCTTCCCAGCAATCTTGTTGGGAAATGTACAAAGTTCATGGCTCCTCCTAAGGTTTTGGCTTTTTTTAGTGCCCCATGTTACCACAACTTGCTTCCTTCTTATAGGGCTCCCAGCCTTCCTTCTGGTGCCGCTTCACCCAGCTCCAGGGGACATCATGGGTGACTGCCTGTCCAACAACGACTGCCAGGTTTATCTGACCTTGTTTATCTCTGACCATCACAGAGGTTCAGCCCAGGCTAGGCAATGGTCCCGTGGCCACCAGTTTACTGCCAGAGCAATCTGGCAGCAGCTCTGGCTCAGGGAAGCTCTGCCCTGACAGCCCAAGTTGATACCTGCTGCCATTTTCTACTGTCAGAATTCCATTTGCTGACCCACTAGCAAGTTATGGTGTTTGATTACAATGTTGGCCTTGAATCTTCTTTAAATACAGAGCTCTCTGGGTACAGTTTGATGGTGTGTCTCTGAAGGCACATCACAAATAACAAACAGTGGTGGTGCCTGCATGTATTTGCACCCTTTTGACAGAAACTTCATCTTGTAGAAGTCTGAACTGATTGCTGATCTCTTCTGTAATGTTCTGCTGCCTCTCAATTCCTGCTTGCATTGAGCACTCTTTCTTATCTAGAAAGATTATTTAAGCCTAACTTGTTAGGCATTCTCTTCTTCAAACCAATGGTTTGGTAAGTGATTTCAGCATCAAAACCACAATACTGAAAATTAATGAAATGCACCAAGTTTATTCTTGACCGGTTCACACACAACATGTGGGTTGGTCTGTAGGATACAGATGGCCATACATGTTGACCTTCTAATAATTACACAAGAATGCAGTGACCTGAGCTATCACATTTAATATGAGGGCTCCTTCCCCTCTGTTAGACATTTTGAAATCTTGTGATCGTTTAGAATTTTACTGAGCAAGAGACAAGGAAGGATACGAAAAAACTCGTTGTAAAGCAGCTTTTTATTCAAGGTGAGGTAAATAGATGCTGTAAAAAAGAATATGCATTGCTGTTGAATTTTAAAAATTGCAACCTTATATATATTCATCTTCCAGAATGGAGGAAAAGAGATTAAGGAAACTAATGTTCTTCAAGACAGACACCAAATCAAGTTTCATTTTTTAAAATAATTTGTGAATTCTGTCAAGAGACATAGAGCAATAAATGAAGCTGCCTTGTGCCTTGCTAATCTGGAATGATGCAAAGCCTTGAGAAAAGAGTACAGTATAGTAATTTATACAGAGAAAATAGGAGCTATTTTACTGAAAGAATTGAGTAGCTATTATATAATTTATTGATCAGCTATAAATAATTGATGGTAAGTATTAATATTTTTTTAACCTCTTACATGACTTAAGTTTATAAAAATATCTTCCCTTCTGATACTGCTACTGGTCACACAATAAAATAAGAACCATATTGAAGAAGATAAAAAAGACATGTAGGTTGAAATTTTAGCGGAGGCTGATTCTTATATGATGTGGATATTAAACAGATAGAGTGAAGGTCCCTTTTCCTTGACAATTCCCTACATAATTGTTCTAACTCTGCTGAATGTAAGGACTGCTCTATACATAAGTAGGTGAAGAAGCAGACAGTGTCTACCCTTGCTCTCCAAGTAAACAAAAGCCCCAAAGATGGAAGTTTGAGGCTGGTCCGTTTTAGCACCAATAGGAATTCTTCTGCCCAACTTGTTTACCAGCAGTCCTGGTTTCCCTGGAGAGGTACCAGTTGACTGGAGTTAGCAAATATAAGGTTGTGGGATGCCAAACACCTGGCATCTTGAATAAGATTAGAAGAAGAGAATATTTACTCTAGAGGCTCTGCTCATCTGTGCATGTGATTGAGGGTGCTGTGGGAAAACTATTTTGGTAGAAAATACACCATATATGTGTGTGACTTACTGAATTTGAAAACAATCACATGCATGGAATGCTTGAGACATTTTGTGTGTTACAAAATCAGCACAGGCCCTAGGGACCAATCAGAAGGCAGTGGTTTATATGTAATGAAATTAAAATAGAAGGGAGCTCACATGGGAAAAAGGGAGAGAACAAACAAAACTTGGATAGCTCAAAACTATATTGCTGCATCACTGCATCTTTTTTCCCATCACCGACAGCTTTATTTTTTTACATTTAAAATGTTCTTTACATTTGATCTCATCTCCAACATAAGATCCATCTACAGAAGGGTTCTAAGGAGAATCCAGGAAACTACAGGCCTATCAGCCTGACCTCGCTGTTGGGAAGGTTATGGAGCTGGTCATCTCGAATGCCATCACATGGCACATGCAGGAAACCAGAGGATCAGGTAAAGCCAGCTTGCATTTACGAAACACAGGTCCTGCTTAACCCACCTGAAATTAAATAAAAATAAATATTTCTTCATTCACAGGGTTGTAAAGTATTGTAACAGGAAAGTGGTGGAGTCATTATCCCTGGAAGTGTTCAAATAATGTGACAGATATGACACACGAGGACATGGCTTATTGGTTCTAGGTTGATGTTGGATTTTATGCTCTTAGAGGTCTTTTCCAAACTTAAAGATTCTATAATTCTGTGATTCTATGACCAATGTGTAAAATTACTCTGAATTACCGATGATAAAATAAATTTCATTAGGTCACCATTCTGAATGCTTTGCAAGGATCTTTAATGAAGAAAATATCAAGGAAGATGTTCCTCAATAGATGGGAAAAAGAAGAACAAAAAAAAGACATAAATAACAAGTCAGACTTAGAAAATAGTTTGTAACAAAGAATTGTGACATAACCAGCCATTTCTTGAACACCTCCAGGGATGGTGACTCTGCCACCTCCCTGGGCATTTCATTCCAGTATTTGATAACCCTTTCCATGAAGAATTTTTTTCTGATATCCAACCTAAACCTCCCCTGGTGCAGCTTGAGGCCATTTTCTCATGTCCTATTTCTAGCTGCCTGGGAGAAGAGGCCACCCCCAATTTGCTATGACCTCTTTTCAGGTAGTCTTTCTTGGGTTACATTTTTCTTTCTTTGCTATTTTACTTTTCATGACAATATTATTGTTATTTTTGTTGTTGCTATTATTACATTTTAATTATTTAAAATTCCTTGTCTTAATCCACAGGATTTCTCACTTTTGAGCTCTCAGTTCTCTTCCCCCATTCCTCTGAGTGCGGGTTGAGCAAGTGGCTGTGTGTGCTTACTTGCCAGCTGGAATTAAACCAAGAGAGTGCTAACCTGTTAGTGGATTCTCCTCCTCAGCTGAAGCACAGCACAAAGCCCTAGATAGCTGCCTTGCAAGTTACTCTTTTCATGCATGAAATATGATATGTACAGAGACTGTGCAATTACTGTGTATCGAAGCTATTAGTTAGTTTGTCTTATTAAATATGTTTGTGAGATTTAAATTAAATATGTGTTATAAAGGTACAGGAAAAGACAAACTTTGAAAACATGAGCAACAGAGGAGCAAATCCTCAGAATTCTGGTACAGACTTTAACCATATATTTGAACTTTCAAATAAGAACTTATGATTTTAAAAATAAACTCACAACTGAATTATATTGGTATTTTTAAGTTCTTTCACTTTCTAGTCTGTCTGTAAATGTTGCTGCTATAAACAAAATCTAAGGTTTGTAACTTTCTGCAGGTTAATTAACAGTTATGTGTTAATATCTTGTGATTAGGAGAAATGTAATTTAAAAGAAAAAATAGGAATCAGTGGAAAAGGTGATGCATTGCATTATTTGTAGGAAATAATATCACTATTCACATCTTCTTACTAAAGAGAAAAAAAAATCTATTCACTTCTTCCCATTAATGAGATACTATTGTATTTTTTCATTCCAGGAGTAAAACCACTGTATTTTACAATCTAATGTAATTCAATCCTCCTATCTATACAATGAAACTGACTGTTCATAGATAGAAGAATCAGTAGACAAATATATCTTTAGAAAGGAACAAACATATTTAAAGATATATCATAAAGTATGCTGTGCCTTACAACTGGATATCAAGGAAATAAATGGTTAGAATAAATATTTATCTTTTGTTTCAAAGCACAGCTTAACTTTTCTTGCTCACAAATGGTGTCCTTGATGAGAATAATAAATCTCTTTAGATGGGGAACAAATTTCATGTTTAAAACTCTGCAATTCAATCTGGAACCACCATGTAAATAAGTTGCCTGACAAAACTGGCAAAGATAAGGTATTTATTGTAAAAAACCTGGAAACATGAGTAGGATGCAAGAGACAATCAGAGGGGTAATAGTTTAAGAACCTGTGGGTAAAGACAGTTTAACCGGTATAACAAAAGCTCTGTGTGCAAGCAAAGGAGCTGATTGACCCCTTCCAATGGGTAAGTAGGGGTCCAGACACCCCCAGGAAAGCAGGATTACTTGGGAATCACAGAAACACAGAATCAAGTCCAAACTACAACCCAACACCACCCTGTCCACTAGACCATGTCACTTCTTGCCAAGTCCGGTCTTTCCTTAAACACCTTTCAGTATAGCCAGGTCTCCACCATGTCCCTGGGCAGTCCATCTCAATACTTAATTACTCTTTCTATGAAAAATTCTTCCTAATGTCCAAATTAAACCTCCCCTGGTGCAGCTTAAGACTGTGTCCTATTGTCCTACTGCTTGTTTCCTGGGAGGAGAGGCTGACCTCCATCTGGTAGGTATAGAGAGAAATAAGGTCACTCTCAAGCCTCCTCTTCTCTAGGAGGAGAAATAGTTGTAAATATCCTTGCCCTTCCTTCTTCTACCCCTAGTTTTATGTTTATATTTTAAGTGTGACAGCAGATGGTCTGGGATCTCCTTAGGATCATTTGGTGTCATCTGTCCTGGCTGTATCCCCTCCAAACATATAATTCAGAAAGACATGAAGCATAATGTTCATTATTTTTGAAATTCTTATCATTTTTCCCTTTCAGTAGATTTTGATGCTCTACTAGATATGTATAGACCAAATTACTATAGAATAAATGTGAGGTGTGGGTAGACAACTTGTAAAGAGATTGTCTTTGCAATATCAGTAAAGACCATATATACCTATAATAATAGTAAAAGCCTGATTCAGCTTCCCTGGAAAAATATGTGAATCTTTTCTCCCACAAGAATTGAATTACACTTCAGCTATCATAGATCTTATTCATAAGAGCAAATTCTTTGGAGAGAAAATTATAAACTAACCATGAGTGAGAGTTTTGGGACTGACTTCAGTAAAAGAGATGGCAATCTTCTAGTTTACACCATTATCTAAATGCAGCAATCTGGAAAAACAGTGTCATGACAGTGTTATCATGGGCAGACATTAAATTAATCTAGTTGAAATTTTATGCAGGAAGAATAAATTCAGTAAAAGATGAAGAATCTTGTCTTGCATACTAGTACCAATACAAAAATAAACTGAGAGTGACTTAATCTGTCAGAAAGGTATTAGTCAGAGTATCATGGCATAACTGTTATCCAATAAGTGTTCAGACTTTTACAGGAGTAATGAAGAAAAACAACTTAGTTTGTTCATGGCAGGATTTTTTAAATTCTTTTTTATCTTATGGTTTGTTGTTTGTTTTAATTTTGTACCTCTTTGTGTCTGTGTCTATTGAAACTCAGCTACTGTCAGGGGCAGCACTTGAACACAAACATTTTCTTGAGAGATTCATATAGTGAAAGCTTGGTGCAGATAATAGGTGGAAACAAATAGGTATTTTGAGTAACTGGGAAAACAACACCCCAACACAAACCCAAACTATTTCATGTCTCAGATGACCAGTGTTCAGCTGTGGATAAACATTTCTTAATATGGATTCACCAGACAAAATTTAGATTCCTAGTGAACAATTATTTGATTATTTGTTTTAAATTCATTATTAGATATGAGGTTAGGTGCGGTCACTGTGGAAAGAAAGGGAAGGTTATTTTAAATATAACTAGAAGAGGGTTTGGGGCAGTATTCCTGTGTGAGCCAAGGGCAGGGGCTTGTCCTTGTCCCACCTGCCTACACAGGGGAGCCATGATAAACACAGCTGAGCCCTTCAGCCAAGCTGGTGGTGACTCTGTGGTAAGATATTTTGAAAAAGGCAAAATTCCAGAGAGCAGAGAGGACTAGGGGAGGAAAACAACAAATACAAGAAACGATCCTGTGCACACTACAGTCATACATGAAGGAGGGGGTGGAGGTGTTCCAGGGAAAAGTACAGTGGGTTCCCTGCAGTCCATGGTGAGGACCACACTGGGGCAGCTGTAGCCAGTGAAGCAGGTGGATCTTTCCTGAAAAAATAACTTCCATGAAGAATCCATGCTGGAGCAGATATTACTGAAGGACTATGGCTGATGAAGTCCTCATGTTGCATCAGGTTTATCCTGAAGAAGGGAATCCATACTGGAACAAGATAACTGTCTGAGGAAGAAGAGATTAATTATTATGAACTAAATTGCAATGCCTATTCTCCATCCACCCTCCCCCCCTCAGGGAGGATGAGGTGGCAGAGAGTAAGAAATAAAAGTGTGAAGATAAGCCTTGGGAAAAAAAAGTCTAGGGCAAGGTGCCTTCACCTTCCAAATCTAATTGTCAATAAATTAAATTAATTTCCATGAGGTCTAGACTTTTTTCCCTCAATGGTAGGAGCATTAATTGATCTCAGCATCTTTATCTCAATTACTGGCTTTTTACATATTATTTTCTCCTTTTGTCCTACTGCAGTAAGGGAGTAAGAGGGTCACTGAGTGGATATCTGGCAGCCAGTGAAGGCCAACCTAGCACAGTAGCATATAAAATACGGTAAGTGATCCCTAAAAGCGTATGGAAACAAATGCAGTAAAAACTTGCAATTTTCTAACAACCATTTCTTTATAGACTTCACTCTGTGTGTAGTACTTAGAGGCCCTTTTTCACCTTCACAAGACCTTTTTTTGACCTGATGTTTCTTAATTTTACCTGTTGCTCTATTAAATATTTCATATATTTTTAAGTTTCAATACATCATGCTCAATTAATTCATTGTGAAACAGCCACTTACAGGATATCAGCAATGGGTAGAAAACAAGCTTGAGTGACCTATGGTAGCTAATTCTTCACTATAGGATGATATCTGAGGGCAAAATTGTGACCTGTGCCCTGGGAATCATTTTACTTCCCAGATAAACTGAGTTTTCCTCCAATTAAACTGTATAGCAAATATCTTGTTTGTTTAGACATGAGCTCAAAATACATGCAGATTTTTTTTCTTGTACTTTATATCATTCTGCATATTTGAATGTAAAGTAATGGGACAAGAGAATAAATTACTTATCTGTTTTTCAAAGGAATCTCCCACTCCTATCACAGTGAGTGTGTTATTCTGTAGGGAATTACTAAAAGGATTAAGAAGACAACAGGAAGTGTTTTTCCAATATCTTTGTTAAAGGCAAGAGAATTCATATAGCTTAATCCAATTACTCAAAGTACCCAAACATTGTGTAATGAGCAAGGGAATGTGCCAAGGGATACAATTCTGGTCTCATTATTTCATTTCGTCTGGCTTTAGTTAGTTTCTGAGTAAATGTAAAGATTATAAAAAGGGTTCCTAATGCCAACACCAGATACAAAGGTTCAAGGTATAGCTATCTCAAATAGCTCTAGCTAACTTAATAATAAATAAAACCCCTAAATCATTTAAAATAGCACGTCATTCATTGGTTAACCCAAAGTGGCTAACATCTACCATATTTTAAAGTGAAAGGCTATACTTTCCTTTTTCTCTGAAAATTGTTTAATTTTAATTAGATATTAATAAGAGAGGAAAGCATGTATCCCTGAAGAAAGTACTTTAAAAAATCCTATTAATTTTCTATTTTATACAAAAGGCATCTTCCAGTTTCCCTAAGTGTAAGAGGCCAGACTTTGTGTCTTGAAAATCTAGAGAGTAGTTTTAATAAGAGAATAACATGGACTTAATGTTTACTACAATAATAAAACAAAATGTCATTTAACAAGAAAACATTTAATTAGAAAGTGGTGGGTTGACCTTGGCTGGCTCCCAAGTGCCCACCAAACCACTCTATCACATCCTCCTCAGCAGGACAGGTGAAGAAAATACAGCAAAAAGATTGTGGGTTCAGATAAGGACAGGGAGAGCTCACTCAGCAATTAGGTTTACAGGCAGAACAGACACAACTCAGAAAAAATAATTTAATTTCTTTACAATTGAAAAGATAAGTATGGTAAGAACTAAGAATAAATCTAAAATCACAATCCTGCCAGCCCTCCCATCTTCGCAGACTCAACTTCACCCCAGAGTAATTTCTATCTCTCAAGGGAGACGAAGGGATGGAAAATGGGGTTTGTGGTCAATTCATGATGCATTGTGTCTATTGCTTGTGCTCTTCTCCTCCAGCACAGGGTCCCACGTGCAGGAGACAGTCCTTCACAAATTGCTCCAATGTTGGTCTGTCCTATGGACTGCAGTTCTTCATGAATTCCTGCAGAGTGAGTCCCTTACACAGGGTGCAGTCTTTCAGGAGCAAGCTGCTCCAGCATGGGTCCCCTTTTGGGTCACAAAACTTGCCAGAAAACTTGCTCCAGCTTGAAGTCTCCATGGGCTGCAGCTGGCTTCAGGGCACATCTCCCTGCTTCAGTGTGAGGTCCTCCATGGGCTGCAGGGTCACCACAGTCCTGTGTTACCACAGTCCTCCTCACAGACTGCAGAGGAATAATATCAGATCTGACTCATGCAACACCACGTCCCCCTCCTACTTCACTAACTCTGTGTCTGCACAATAGTTTCTCTCATGTATTTTCTTTCCCATTGCAGCTGCACAGCATTTTATCCCTTTTTAAAATATGTCTTCACAGAGGCCCTACTGCTGTCAATGGTCAACTCAGCTTTGACCAGTGGCAGGTCCTTCTTGGAGATGGCAGCCACTGGGTCTGTCAGACATGGAGGACATTTTCTGACAGAATTCTGTCAGTTCTGTAGTGTTCCTGCTACCAAAACCTTGTCATGTATACCAAATACATAAATCCAATGCACTGGAAAAATAAATCAAACATCTGTCAAAGCTCTGATCAGAATAAAAAAGTGTCAGACTTACATTTTCTCCACTCTGAAGCCCAAGATGCTTTTATATCTATGAATTTCTGGTAAAAAGTAATTAATCTCCTCAGTAACTAGTCAGTTTAGAACACAAAAAGAATGACTTACCTATATGATAATTATATATGGAATTCCTAACCTTAAATACAGAGGAGGAGCAAATTATCAGCTGAATGAATTGTAGGGTTTGAGAATTGAAATAATGTCTAACTACAAAATATGTCAATAATTTTTTAACACTCAAATTCGTGTTCAAATTCAGTAAAATCCAACTGAAATTCAGATATGTTTGCTGTGGAGAATTTAAATAATAGGAGAAATAAGCAAATATAAATACATATATGTCTGTATGTGAATACATTTCTTGGATTGTTCCAAACTTTAAAATCTTTCATATCTCAGTAAAAGAGAAAAATGAAACACAGTCCAGTATCTTAACTAAAATCAAACAAAATATTTTCCTTCAAGATCTTATTCTGACTTTTCATATTTCTATCCTCAAATAGACCATGATACCTAGTGAGTGGTGTACCTTGACTCAGAGATCTAATTCTGAAGGGAAAAATAAAGCAGTTTCAACTATTGGCTAGTAGAAATGGAGTTACAGCTCCCATCCTCTGTCTTTTTACTTACTCCCTGTCAGCTAGTTAGTTCCTGATGCAAAAAGGTATTTCTCTACCATATTAGTTTATTTGAAATACAGGTATACCAAATAGGTATAAGATTTGGCAAAATACCATCTCCTCTAAAAACCTGAAGTAACAGGCATATTAATTTAAGACTATTGAGTGGTCTGTGTTTATTTCTTATTTACAATTTTGCTTCACAGATGAGCAAAGTTCTGTCTGGAAATCTGCAGAGGTACCTTCAAACCCCAATCATTCAGTGATTAACAAACTAGTCACAATTTTTTTTCCTTCTGTGTTCAGGAATCGGCTGTAACTTCACAGCTGTTTTAGAGTACTATAAATGAATACACTAAAGCAAACAGTTTTGTTCTTTCAGGTTTGCTACTTCATCTTTTTTGCAACAATAATCTTTTTAAATTACAATTTTTTTCTAAAAATTCTAAAGCTACCATTTTGCATTTTACAAACTTGACCTTTATTATTGCCATTAGGAGAACAAAATTAGGTTTCATTAATAATTTTTCTGGCAAGGACCTTCAAACAGCAGTCAAAAGAAAGTGACTGAATAGGTATTTATGGGTGTATAACACAAGACTAAACACTTCTCTTTAGAGCAAAGGATACAACCTTAGCAGCACTAATGTTGTGCAGCTCTTGTTAATGGATATGTCACTTTCCCCACATATTTTTTTGGTCCATCCCAATTTTAACAAATTAAGTGAAATTTTTCTGCTATTTATATGGCCAGAATAAAGGTAATCTTAAATTGTGACACTGAATTAGACTATAAATCTTTTAAACTATAAATCATTAAGGGAAAAAAATAGTTGTCTAGAATAGGTTCTAAAGACATCTGACACAATAGCATGCCTAATAACTGCTGCTGAAAAACAATAAATTACTAGCAAATGATAATGGAGTAAAAGATGGTGTTGGGTTCTTTCAGATATTTACCAAAGATATAATTTGCAATTTGAGGTACTGAAAAATTTCAGAAAAAAATGAAAAATCAAAAGATAGAAACAGCATTAAAACAGCGGTCATGGAGTCTTAGGAATATAAAATTTTGTCTCACATTTTCAGAGTGAAATTATCCCACACGATCTCATAAAATATGATCAATGATGCTAAAGATCTAGGAAAAATTACTGATAAAAAATTAGGTGTTCCAATGCGAAGGATGAGACTCAAAAAATTGACTTTGATAACATAACTAATGTTTTAGAATTTCTGCCTGTAAATATATGCAGAAAAGGTGCACAAGAGGCAGAAAAAACGCAAAAGAAATAGCAAATATTGATCACTATCAGAAAAGAAGTCTTTTTGGAGGGCACGTCATATTTGAAATTCATAAATATTTATAAGTGCAGGATCACATGAGGGTAACCCCTTAAGTTTTGTTTCCTTTAAAATACAGTACCAAAAGCTCCAGGGAAATACAGAAAATCTCAATTTATGTGTTTTGATGTTGCATGTCTGTTTACTACATACTTACCATACCAAACAGGCTGTTCATCCTGCTCAGACAGTGCTGTTGCAGTGGTTAACCTTATTTGCACCTTGTCTCATTGAGTAGTCCCTGTGATGTCTGTGAACCATTTCTGAGAAGTCAGTTAAGCAGAAAGCTTCTTCAGTAACATACAGAGGTTTCACATCTGAGGAAAGAAGAGGGCACAGCTCTTTAACATGACCTTTCTTTTTCCTCTGATTCTGCACCTTGTCCTGACTTTTGTAGCGCACAAAGCCTTGCAGACGGGAAAGGGATAACATTTCACTAACCGAAATCAAGACATGCCTGTCTTGATAGACTTTTTTCAGCCATGTTATCTTCACATTTTCTAGAATGTTTTTCAGATATGCATCCACATACACATATATCTGCACATTCATCTCACATTCTTAAAGCAGTTGCAGTTCAGGCAATTATCCTACTATGGCTTAACATTAGGAACACTGATTTCTTCCTGGAAAAATAAAGTGGCTCTAGTAACAGTAAGACTGCATTAGTTTTATCTATCTGTAAATGTATTATAGGCTCTCAAGATAAATACTGGCCTTAGTCATCATACAAATCACTTTTAAGTGATTTTAAGTGGACAGTTTTATTAAGAGAAAGAAGTAAAAATTGTATTAAATTAAAAATATTTTATAAATAAAATATAGTACTTATTATTCTTAAACATTCAACATACATTGAATGAAAATAAATAAATTGAAAAACGATACATCATTATCTTGTAAATTTCTCTATGTCAAGGTATGAAAAATGCATGTCTTTCTTCCAGACTTGTGTTTGTCCAAAAGGTCGGACTAGGACAGGAGTCTTGGCTACATTTCAAGGAAAGAGGCAGCCTGGTCTAGTGCAAGGTTGCTTGACTATGACAGGGCAGTTGACACCGGATTATCTTAAAGTCCTTTCCAACCCAAACCATTCTAAGTTTCTGTGAAGATGTATAAATATTTTCAACTAATTCAAAGTGAAATAATATAGCTTTTAGGGCAGGTCATAATTGAAATTTACAGATTTGTATCCAGCTGTTTTCCCTAAATCTTTTCCAATCAAGTAATAAAGATTCCCCTTTATGCATTCTCTCCTTCTGTTTTTCTCTTAAAGCATTGGAATCCTGTGCACCACTTATTTAATTTGCAACCAAGAATGTTAGAATATATCATAAAGCCAGAAAACTTCTGGTTCTGTAATGATTTCTATATCTTCACAGTTTTATTTCTAAATTTTCAGCAGTTTTTCCATTGAAAGCCATATGTTTGAGAAGACAAATTTGTCACCAGTAACAAAAGCTGCAAAGGAGTGGATTATATAGGATTTTTGAAGAATATATTTCAACTTCCCTTTGCAAATGTTCTAGGGTTTTGAGGAGGAGTTTTCATGTCAGAAATCATTGGAGAAGCTAAGATGAAAGGCAGTCTTTAGCTATTATAGACCTGTTCTTTAAAGACAACAGAAAAACTAATTTTTCTTTTTTTTTTTCTTTTATTTTGGATTGTATGACGATATGCTTATCTGTGCAAAACCTGTAAAATACAATAAATACTGAACCACAAAAAGCTTACAGGTGATCTGAATGTCAGTGCTCTCTGTAAAAAGCTGGAGAGAAAAAAAATCACAGTACTGAGTGATTAGGAGAATAAACAGAAAAGCTGTAAACAAAAAAGCAACATTTTTCACAAAATGAAACTTCTATACCTACAGAAAAGGGCTCAATTTAGAATATTGACATTCAGAAAAGAAATACTGGAAACATAACACTTAGTTTTCAAAAATGCCAGTTTAATACACAGAAATGTTAAACATGACCTAAAATACGAAAAACTATCTACTGTCTTTAGAATTAAAGAATGCACAGAGAAGGACAAGAAAATACACAATATTTTTCATGTGAATACGGATTAGTAGGTGTAGTAATCCCATCCCTACACTCCCAGCATGTGCTTCCAAATAGGGAAAGAGTTCAGTTTACCTCTGACATATTAGGAAGTTTACCTAGAATCTTCCATACCTTTCTGACAAAGATTGGCTCAAGGCCAAGAAAGAAGCCTCTATTGGATCTTGTCTCTGTTCTTCAAACCCTGTATCCCTCTCTATTGGCTGTTAGCCAAGTTATCTCTCCTAAAACATTTAGTATTTAACAAAGAGCACAAAGAGAAAGTAAAGGCTTTTCGAGATGTCTTAGAAAGGTGTCTGAGATTTTCTCAGGCACCTGTGCACAGTTTATTATTTGTTTTCTGCAGTGTTTTGTTACCTTGTTATTTTAAACTCTTTGATTTACAAAACATCTTTGAGGAGCAGTCTCACTAAGTATAATAGCCACTTTTCTGCAAAGCTGGACCCTCAGAGTGTGGAGTTAAACCCACATGTTGGTTAAGATTTTTTACTTTGGCAAACAAAAGAAACAGAAGATATAACATAGGTCTGTAAGTTCAAGAGAAAATAGGCAGTGATGACCCATTTTTTCATTCAAGGATTATCGGGCAGCCAGTGAAATCAGGAAGAACACTGGCATAAAAGGAAACATTTTCCACAAAGCATCTAATTAATTATGGAATTCATTTGGCATAAACATTCTGGAGGGCAAAAGTGTAAGTTTGTCCAAAATAATCAAAATTTTAAATGGAAAAGCTTTCTCTCTTGCTATTTAACAGGATGGTCTAAGTCCTGACATTGCTGAGACCTTTAAGAAAATGATGAAAATTTTCATATTTACATATTTTACTACTGAATTTTTTCCACAATGTCTTCAAATAACTTTCAGGCACAAGGCCCGAATGATCTTTGGTTTGACCCATGAATCAACTCAATGCTATTCAATTCTTATTTTCTTTTTTGTGCTTTTTTGTCAAAGATACATGATGAAAAATTCTTAACTCTTTTAGAAGCTGCATTGCAGTGTCTCAGGCTACCTAGCAAAATTTAAGATGAGTTAACAATAATTTGAATCTACTTTTCTTTTTTTTAACATTAGACATCTTATCTTAATATTATATTTTTAATAATAAAGCAAAGAAAAATTATTTCCAGAGAATTTCAATAAGATGAATGAAATTTAATAAAGAATGTTTGTTATATTTTTAATCTCAGTAAAAGCTGTATAAAAATACCTTAATTTATAGCTACATCCATACATGTGGACTAACACTGAAAATAACTCTTTTTTTAAGTTCAAAATATAAGGGACTTCTTTTCGTTAAAACAGTTATTTGTTCTTTGTCTACTCAAAAAGTATGATTAACGATAAAATTCACTTTATTTCTCAAATTAATTGAATTTGAGACTTTCATTAAAAAATACAAAAGATAACCAAAGTTCTTAGTGTTCTGCTTCACTCCTTAACGATATTTTCTTGTCACAAACAATTATGGGTCTCACTCTTCATGCTGAACCTCAGGACAAAATGCTGATGAGGTGTTATACTTTAGACTCATCCAGTGTGACCGCAATAACTACTGAAAAGGACCATATTTACTAAGATATTGAGCTTTCCTGGAAAAGATACTGTGCTTTCCAAGCATAGTAGCTAAATTGCAAATTGTCTTTGGCTTCCAGTTCTAGATAAATAAATGTAAGAAAAGAGAACAATAAACATGGGAACAGAAAGGAACTTTTTGGTATAATTTCATTTCTATATTTACCCCAATGCCTTGTCTTCTGCATGCAGTACCTGAATATCTCAGAAGTCATATAATTGAGAGCAAAAAGTAATGAAAACCCAGGATAAATCACTTTATCTTCTATATGGAGCCAACATGTATCTGTACTGCCTGTCGGGAGAATTTTTTAAGAGTTGCTGAGATCTTGAGTATGCAAAATGAGCTTTTCACTTCACAAAAGTCAATATTTCAATTAAAATTCAAGAGGACTTTCAAAGAAATCCATTGTGACCAATTAATTAGCTTTAGTTAAAACTTAAAAAAGCCTACTGCCTTTGTCTTGTGTCCTGGGTTGTAGTGTAGGATGTACACAAAGTATTTATTCTATCACCATCTTCATCAACTGTTAAACAGTGGGGCAATGTTCTTCCCAGGCCCCCTGCTTTTGGGGTGTCTTCTGCTAATGGCCCATCAATGCCTTGCCCATTCACAGGTAATTCCCTCCAGGGGTTATCTCTGTTTAATGGGCCATCAAGGACCCACTTCACAACTCATCATCCTATTGTGAGATGCTCCACCCAGGGGGAGGAGCCAAGCATTCTCACCTGGATATAAGCTGGTATGTGGAACAGTACAAGCAGCCCTTACTTACTGGATTCCCAGAGGACCAGAGCTACCAGACCTTTCTACAGGATCACTGCTTCAGGAAGACCATCTCATCTGGACTGCTTCCACCATCCTGCTCAGGTTGTATTCTGACTCTGTCAGTGGTCTTTTGTGTTATTGCATTTATTTTATTTTTTTTTTACCTTTTTACCTTTCTTCTTATTAAATTGTATTTCTGACTTGGAGCCTCTCACTCATTTTGCTTTCAAACCACGATGTCTTGCTAGTACAGAGAGTGATGAGACATCATTGGGTAAATGGGTGAGTGTCAGATAAGAATGACATAGATGTTAAATGAATTCACAGCAAGAAAGAAACCTTTCCAGGGATACAAAAACTCTACTGATGCAATGAATTAATTTGAAGCTATACTTTTTACACTACTGCATTAGTAATCTAAAATTATATAGGAGAAAACAAATATCAAAAATGAAGCAAAACAAAACAAAAGTTACCTTTCTGGTGAGTAAACTTTCTAAGGAACATTTTGAGAAAGGAACCAGGAACAGCTGATCTAAAATATGATGAGAAAAAACCATTGCAAATCAAACTTCATCACATGAGTATAAATGATAAATATATATAAATTGATAGCACAAAAAACTTATAAATACATGTAAAACTTTTCACTCTAATGGTTTTGTTGCAGTTACATGTTCAGAAAGGCATTATAGATTGCTAATATACATATGAGAACACACTATTCTCTTGGTACTGACCATAGTAAGTATAACAGCACTTCAGTAACCATAAAAACAACCAGAGTGGCAGTTCAGGGAGATTTGCCATTCCATGTTAAAAAATGAAACCAGAAATCACTATTCACATATATGCCAGATGGCAGCAATATTCAACTTTCACATCCTCTGGAGCAGAAATCACAGGACAATGTCATTGCTTGTGTGGAAAACATGTAAATCAATCAAAGAAAAAACATGTCATGGCACCCTGAAACTCTGCAGATGTTGTTATTTAGGAGTTAAAAATTATGTACCCATATAAAAAGATTGAGAACTTGTACTTCTAGCAAATGACTTAAAATAATGGTGAAAAATGAGAAATTATCCCTTCATAATCCATCATTGATGAAGTAGGAGAACTGGGCCTTTTAGCATTAAAGTCAGGCAGTGAGGGGCAGGAGGGTGAGGGCGAGGCAGTAGAAATGGACCTATAAATTATTTTCTGTACTCTGGAGACTCGACAGCATTGAGAAAGATTTCTTGCATATAACAGATTGAGTCTCCTGGTTAATGGTAGATATATTTGCCTCTACGAGCAGAAGATAATAAGGTCAAATGTACAAGTACTTTTTTAAAACCCTGCAGGTATCTTCAGTTTTTAGGAATTTTAGGTTGAAGCAATAAGCCAATAAATTTATCTCCCATTGAAAGCTAAATCCAGCAGTCCTTTCTTTGGAAAATCTTGCCCAGGAGACTTGACACAGAACTCAGATGATTCTCTTATGCTACAGTTCAGTCACTGACATGTAAAAGAATGATAAATTCATACTACAATTTCTTTATATTCTTAGCAAAACAGTCACAGACAATCTGCAGTAAGACTCTGGATTTGGATCTGTAGTAAACCTTTCCTGAAACCCTGCTTAAATGTTTTATGATCATTTACATAATGATGTGGCCAGCCATTCCTTGGTGGCGAAACCACAGCAACTTGGCAGTGAGGCTTGGTAAACTAATTTGGTTTGTATATCCATCTATTTATTTGCTTCTGTCCTCAGGACTGCTCTACGAGTAAAATTATTTTAGTAATCTGGAGGCAGTAATTTATTCCTAATAGCAGCTGTAAAGTATCTTAATAAATATTGCCAAGTATTAGAAAGTCTGAGTCATTACTGAGAATAACTTTGTGTGACCTATGATGGCAACTTTTAATTAAACTCTCTCCATATTAACAACATTATCTTGCACCATATTTCTGCCCATATTTTATTTTAATGACTTGTATGAATCATGTTATGCAAATTTATTAGATATGAAACGTGTAAAGACCAATGAAATGTTCTAACCAAAATTGTTTTTCTCAGCTGACTGTCTCCTTGCATTACGGTGATGCCAAAGTCTTCTGTTTTCCAGGCTGAAAAAACTCTCTCAGTCTTACACTTTTAGACTACTTTGCTACATTTGCAATGGCAAAAAATAAAGTGGAATTGCAGAAAAAAATTGAGAGCTTCAACTATTCAGTGGAAACAACTGAGGTGAAAGAAATAGCCCAGGAAATGTAAAAAATGGGATTTCAGATCACCTGGAGTTCATGTACTGCCTGTAGCTAAATCTGTAGTTTGTCCCGTTCCAGACCAATATATATCACTTGGAGCTTGTCTTGCAATCATTCCCAGAGCACTTTAAGCTTCATGGAGCAGCCTGATGAGAGAAACGAAATTTGATGTTGTGAGAGATTTGAACAATGTGAAAGATTTCCAAGAAATTTAACGCAAATGAGGAGAATAATACAGAGCCCAAGCATTAACTTACTGAGATGCTGGAGTTTAACTTCCATCCCTTCCACAAGTTCCAGAATGGGAGGTAGAGTCAAACAGGTTTCTGTCACACAGTGACACACAGTGGTAGGTAATCACAGAGTAATCCTGATGAACTTGATCTGTACAATACCATCACCTATATAAAAGTTAAGATTATAATGTGAAAATGACTAGTTGGGAATTACTTCAGGATCAAATCAACTGATACAGGTTCAAGAAGGAATTTACATTTCAAGAAACCTGAAAATAGTTTTATGCATATCAAGCAGGATCAAGAAATAAAACAAATTTTAAAAAGTGCATGAGAACTGAGTTTGTGAGGTGCCATAAAAACTTTCCTTGTAATATGTACACTGAATCTCTTCTGGAAAACTACAGAGAGATTTGGAAAATGGTGGCCTAAGTGTACATAGTGGTAAAGAAAAAAAGGCAAAATACTATGTTGTCTACCCTTGCACAGGTGAAAAGCTTTCATTACTAGTTTTTTTTAATAATAACTTCTGTTCCTTGGCACAGCAAAACATGTCTCATGCCTTTGATGGTAGTCCTTTGTGTATCACTCTGCCAATAATTTCTTACCATGGGATCTTACAGAAGGAACTAAAAATAGCTTCCATTTAACTAACTTTTCCAAGGTTACCAAGCAACACATACACAGGGAGAATTAAAAGTAAGGAAAAAAAGCAATTCAAAATATTTTTAATACATAACTTGAATGGATAAGGTTGATCTTTTTGCCTAGTCAAGTGCACTGTTGTAAGTAATTCAATGTTGTCATCAGTCATTTTGAAGCTTCATTTTTTCATACACTATCATTTGCAAAAGTGAATAGTTTTTCTATATAATTGTGGATTTTTTTTCCTAAAAGCTTCTTTTAAAAATGTTGAATATGATCATGGTTTCTGAAGTATATACTCCTGAGAGCTGCATTAAAAGAGAAAGCTTTAAATATGATACTATAAAAACCCAAATGTATCCAAATCAGAAAATTATTCTTATACTTAAAACTCTTTTAAAATAAAGCTTTTTAAAAAACAAAAACATACCATATGCAAAAACCCGTGAGCTCAAAATAATCAGTGGACTATTCTTGAACGATTAATGATTATTTCCCTCAAATTATCCCTGAAATTCTCATGAGATAGTCACAGAAGCTGCAAAAGGAAGTGCATCAATATTAAGAAAGTAATATCTTAGGATGTTAGATTTCCAGTTTAAAAAAAATTACATAAGAATGCATAACCGAAGGGTGATTTGCCCTAGGGAACAAAATTTAGAAGAAAGTATCCTCATCACAGAAACTTTATTCTTTCAGCCCCCAGACAGGCACATCTTTCTCTCAGAGATGTTCTCTGTACTTATAACCCAGGGAAGGTAACAGCCATCTTTAACCTACTTACAAGACAATGAGCTTTCGATTTCCCAAAAGCACATTCCAGAGTCATTTAAAACAATCCTTCAGCCAAAATGAAAGAGGAGGTGTGGGGGAGCACTGAAACCACAAACACCCATGAGAGGTGACCTGAGGAACCAGGTCCAATTAGTGAAAACAGGCACAGGTCCCTAAAGAGCTGAGCCTTCTCACCCCAAGTGCCCTCACACTGCTGGATGAACACGACAACCACCTGTAAGTACTGAACAACCTTCTTCAAGTAAACTCAGACCTGTGTCACTTGGACACCAAAGCTGATAAACTTCAACCTGTCGTGCACTGCACTTAACAACCAGCAAACACATCCCAACTTAGTTTTGAATTTACTGAGAGAAAGAAAAGAGCACTCCAGTTAAATTGATCATTTTGCATGTGAAGATCTTACTAGCAAGTAACTTACACATGGAGTGCTGAGGTTACCCCTCTCCAGAGGGGATCTGGGCTCAGGAGTGACCATGGCATGGATAGCAAAGGGTTAAATTGATTTCTGAAGTAGCAAGGGCCCGAGAACTCCACTGTAACCAGGATGTAATTCCATGCTATTGCTTTAAATAAATGAAGTATAAAGTATAACTTTGCTCAGGTGGTGGAGGGGGAGAAAGGGGGGAACCCTGGTAGAACACACATAGACTCTAAAAGGAATAAAGTTAGGTCAGAAGGATCTGTACCGATATAATCATTAGTATGACACATGCTAGAATTGCCGATTGTGATATTAGTTTGGTAATTAAATATGATTATTTTCTCCAACCAGAATCTTGAGCAAGAATCACACAGACCATTGTTCCTAGGGATGGAATCAATGGAACAATGGTGTTTAATGATTAACACGAATCTTTATGTAACAAGAAAGGTATCAAATTGTATTCATTTAGCATGTTGGACAAGCCGAGATCTGGGTCCTGGACCCCCGGCTTCCAGAGCTCTGAAATAAAGCACTGCACACAATTTTGTGATTGTGTGTTCTTTCCTCCACTAACAGCACCACAGGAACTGTCGTGCTCCCATTGCAATTATTAAGGGCTCTGACACTGATTTTACATGACATCAGAAATGTGCTCTCAATAGAGAATTATAGTGTCTACAGTTTAATGAAAATATCTAGATAAACTGCAGCTGAACATACCTGTGTTTTCCAGATAAATTCAGACAGCAATTGCTTTTTTTTCAAGGCATCAGGTTTTACACTGAAATACTTGATGCTTACACCAGAGCAAGTAGCAGTTTGATGAGTATTCAAAATTTTTTTTAATATTTTATCATCTACCCAATATAGCAAATCTGAGGAATTCAAAATGCAGGTCTCCATTAAACCAGAATTGGAATCAGTCCTCATGGTGGATATTCAGCAGTTTGCTTAACTCCATATTATAACCACTTTTTTGTGTTTCAGAAAACACACTCAGCTAATGAAGATAACGATAGGAACTACATCTTTTCCAATTAAATGGTCGTTCCCACTTATTTTTAGTAGATGTACAAAGAATCACCTCTCTGTAGAAAGGTTTGGCTGTCAAAATAAAAAATCAGCTTTTGTCATAAATAAAGATTATAAAAAGATATCAGATTGCTCTAAATAAAATCAGCCTTGCATATGTGGGTCTGAATGTGTTTGAATAATCTCATTTTCTATTTGTTTTCTGTATCTACATGAAGTGATAATTAACTAGGAAATATACAGAAATAGAACTAATCCAGAAAAAGCTTCCATATTAAAGGGACACCTTTATCAGGCTTTATCAATATCACTCACTGTGGTCAAGTATTGAGCTACAAAATGCCAAATTTTATAATACATAAGTAACCTTGAACAAACTGTCTTGTCTGGCTAGACTTTTCACCCTGAAAGCATGCTGCTGCAGCTGGAAAAAGCATCTGTCCCAAATACCTATATTGATACTATAGGTCAGACAGTATTATCTCAAAAATATGTTAACTTAGTTAAAATAAATCATTAAGATTTCAATGGTGACAACAAAATCACTTCCTCACCTGACAACAAAATAAAGTATTAAGAGAAAAATAGCCAATTAAAAATACCTATAAAGTGACACTTTCATGATCTATAAAAACATAACTAGTTGTTAAGAAGTGCAAGAAAGATGATTGTAGTGGAGTGGTATATATTCTTCTCCTAAACTTTGTAATGAATGCCTAATTATTGCAGTGAGAGATAGATTGAAAATACCTATAAACAGATGACTCTCTGTGGATGTCTTCTGTCACTAATTTGGATTGTATCACAGAACACAAAAATTTATTGTTAATATTTAACCCATTTGAGGGCACCTTAATTAACAAAACCCTGATTAAGATGAGAATTCTCTATAGCTGTCACAATGAACATATTCAGATGTGTAGACACAGACATATATGCACACATATATAAAATTGGAGTAAATTATTAAAACTGAGTTTAATCAAACATGAAAAAAAAATCCCTCTGAAGACCTTAAACCTTTTGGGACTAAGTTTCACTTTGGTGCAAAAAGGTATCACTGTCAGAATAAAGTTGATTTTGATATAGATTGTGTTGAAGGTTTTCTAGCATGTTTAACCTCAACTATAGCTTATCTTAGAATGGCTAATGTTTTTTCCAATCAAAGCCATTAGCTCATGATTCGCAGGGGAACACAGTCTTATTGCTTTAGAAAGTTAACCTCCATGGTAATAAACCATAATCTTTCCCAGGACTTCAACAAAATCTGTTGTAATAAAAAAATGATTGCTTTTAAAAGCATTCTTTTATCACTGTGATGATTTACGTTACATTTTAATAATTGTCTCCCTGAATAAGAAAACTGTGTCCATTCAGAAACATTGCTTCTTGGTTAGCTTGACTCTCTTTGTTGGCAGCTAATCAATCAGCTACATTAGAAACTGCTATTTTCTAGTTGGTTGGAGGAAAATTTTCTCTCCCTCTATTTTTCTTTTCTTTTCTTGATATTAACCCAAAGAACTTCCAATAAGATTCCATAATTTTTCTTACTCTTTTTTCATATATGCCATCTTTATAATATAGTTTCATCTACATACAGATGATCCATTTATGCAAAACTATCACAAATTTATTATTCACATTGAAATGGTCTGATTGTGTGATGACATGTCTTGTTTTTCTCTTCATCTAGTCATTTTAGGTTATTAATATCCATCTTTTTGTTCTGAAACAAAGAATAATTAATGTGTTCACTGTTTCCTTATTTTGTGGGTTGGGAGATCTTGTCAGTTCTTCTGTGCCGTTTGGTAGATTCTTTTCTCTCTTTTGTCCTTAATTTAAAGCTTACTTAACAACACGTCAATTTTGCAAGCTTGAGGTCAATGACTCCTTTTAATTGCAGTGAAAGTATTCATAAGTTTTCATACAGTGCTCCAGAAGCTGGGTCTCAAGGTTGCCATTGATTCTCTTACACTTGGCAATAGTAATAAGGCCTACACTTTTCCCAAGCTAATTTCCATTTCAGGTATTATTAATATCATTATTATTTATAGATTTTAAAATCAAAGTGATTTCAGTATTTGATTACTTGTGAATCTTTCAGTTTTCATTTAATGTTGATGGATTATCTTCAAAAATCATTATATGTAAATATTACTAAAACCCCTACAGCTATGTTGTCTGGTTTTACTATAAAACTGAAAAGGTACGGTTGTGTGTTTGAGATAAAGTACAGTGGACCAGGAATTCCTAGGCCCATTAGGAAATAAGGAATAAAATATTCTGTCTAGAATTATTAAAATCTAGAATTTGTGAAGTTTTTATATTTCTCAGTTCAATTGAAATAGTGGAACTAGTTTGGTCTTTCTTTAAAGATTCTTCCATGATAGGATGCATGACAACGACAATTAGATTGAAATAATTAAAAAGTTCTTGACCCAAACCAACTCTGTGCATGTGAAACACAAGAATTGTAGCAGACAGCAGTATAACCACGGAGAAAATAATTTAAAGACACTTTGTAGTGCTCCTTGTATCAAAGTTCTCCTCAAATGAATGTAACAGCTCGCTATTTCAGAAGTATCACTCTACAAAAAGCTGAAATCAGGAAGTCATGTAAGAGTTACAAAACAAAAACAATACTCAATTGTTCTCAAAGTTTGCCAGAAAAAGCCCAGAAAAATAAGGATTGAAATGAAAACAAACAAACAAACAAAATCCCAAACCTTCTAATGAATAGAACACTTCCAGCAGTCTAAATTCTTATTTTCAGTGACTGTGTGAAGGAAAAAATGAGGAGCAAACAAAACTGTAAGAATTGTGCTAAAGTTCCATCTAATCAGTGACCATAAAACATAAACAACTTAAACATAATGTATTACTACCTAATTACAGGTCAGAATGAAGGTCATTTCATTTCCTAATTGCAAACAACAGTTTTATGATGACAGTTGCATCTGTAGACATAAATCAGAATGACCAAGCAGAGGACTGAGAAGGTTCTCTAGAGGATGCAGGGTTTATGTACTTGCAGGTAGAAAGATGTTTCTGGTGACTCAAGGCTGGACAACCGGCTACAGGAAATGAAAAATCACTTGTCAAGATTAAGTCAAAACATGAAAACAGAACTACAAGACCTGACACAGTGACAAAATCACACCACAAAATGGTAGTGGCAATGACAGCAGGATTTGTTCCTGCCTGTATTGGGAAAGAAAAAAAAAAAAAGAAAATAAAAGGCAATAGAAAAGGGAAGGGAAGGGAAGGGAAGGGACTGCACTTACTAAGGAACAAAGGCTTAGATTAATTTAATTAGAATAATTTAATTAGACAGGGATAGTTTACTTCTTGACCATTTACAGTTTAAAGAAGCCTTAACTTTATTCAAAATTTTAATCACAAAGAAAAATATGTATATACAAGAGCTCAAATATAAAAAGCATGAATTACAAGAAATGTCAAGGGATAACCTGCCCTAATATGTTCCTACCTCAAGCTATCATTGAATTTTGAGATGTACTAATACCAATACAGAGTCTAAATTAGGAGGGGTATTTTTGGACACTCATGGCATCACAGTTCTGTACAATTGCAATTTAATTCTATGATTTAATCTAATGAAACAGATTGGAATGGACCTTATGAAGTCATCAGGTGTAATCCCTGTCTTTAAGCAGGTCCACTTAAGATGATTTTGTACAAATTTTTACTGTCTCCAAGAACTGAGATTTCACAGCCTATCTGTGCAATTCCTTGGAGTGTTTGATCCCCCCGATGGTAAGGATTTTTCACAGATAATAATAATAATTTCTCATTTTGTTGCTTGTGCCCATTGCCTCCTGTCATACTCTGAGAACAGTCTAGCTTTGCCTTCACTACAACCTCCCATCCAGTAATAGAATACAGCAGGATCTCCCTTAGCTTTCCTCTCAAACATTTCTCTCAACCTCACCCTTCCCATTGCCACTGTACTTCCAGCAGGCTGCACTTCACATCTCTCATGGGTTCTGCCTCCTCTTCAACTGTTGCCTTTGGCTCTCCAATCCAGCACACCCAAACATTATCTCTGTGGTCCTCCCAGATGGCCAGTCCTTATCTCCACAGCCCTTACACTTTGTTCCTACATTAGAGCTCAATCAGGGACTCCCTGCTCAATGATGCTGGTGCTCTGCCTGGCCTGAAAAACTTTCTTCCATATCAGCATTAATCACTCTGTGCTTTGAGGATGTAAACCTTGAAAATCAACCAGCTCTTTGTGACCTCTTTTTCTCTTCAGGCCAGACTCTCATGATATCTCAACAGGCACAATTTTAACAAGAGAGAATCTGCTCTCCAGAGGTCTACAGAGGGTGTAATTCTGCTGTTTTTTTCTTTTTATTAATTTATCTTTTGATCTTAAAACATTCTGTCTCATAGTACTATAGTTAAAGCCACCACCAGTAAACACATCACCAGTCAGTTCTTCCTTATTCATGAGCAACAGATCCAGCACATCCCCTCCCACAGATGGTGTGCATGGAGAAACTGCCCCGCAGTACTTATCAGAAGCTCCCTAGAGTCTTTACACCTGTTACACTGTTTATCCAGCAGATGTTGGAGTGGTTAGTGTATCCTATGTGAACCCTGTCATGTAAGCATGAAATTTTCTCCAGTAGTTTAAAATGGTTTCATCTGATTCTTCACCTTTAACAAGCAGTGTGCAGACAACACCAAAGTGTCACCATTGTTGGTATTTTCTCTGATCCTTGAGCTCACAGATGACTTGTGACACCTTCCAAGGCAAAGTTCTCCATAAGGCAGGATAAAAGAAATAAAAAAAACCCCAACATTTTTGCTTAAGAATTACTTATGGAATTCTGAAAGAAATAGCTACTAGTGAAGTATATCTGCATAATAAAATATTTATATTTCCTGCTCAAGAAGAAAATTTGGATTAACCATTTCAACTACAATCTATATGGGACATAATTTAGACTTAAAATACTTACTGTAGTTGGTTTATATGGAAGGGTTTTGACAGCAGTAGGGCTTCAGGCATGGCATGAAGCCCATACTGAACAGAGCCACTTTCAGCCAACTCCAAAATGGACCCACTGAGTCAATCAGTGAAGCTGGTGGCACCTTTGTGGTAAAAACTACAGTGCAATAGTTGTGAGAGAGTAGAAAAATTGTGAGGGAACTAAATGAATATTTTAATATTCTGTGAAGGACTGTCTCCTGTGGGTTGGACCCCATGTTGGAGCAGGACAAAATCATTAGCAACAGAGACAACACATCATGAAGTGACCATAGCTCACATTTCCCATCCCTGTGCAATGCTCAGTGGGAATAGGCATAAGAGTAAGGAGTGAAATTGAGCTTGAAAAGACGGGAAAGATGGAGGGAAGCACATTTTATTTTTGGGATTGTTTGCTATCCTATTCTCATTCTAATTGCCAAGAAATTATATTAATTTCCCAAGTCGAGTCTGTTGAGTGTGTGATGATAATCAGTGCGTGATGTCCCTGTCCTTGTCCTGACCCATGAGTTTCTCATCTTATTTTCTCCCTGTATTCTGTTGAGGAGAAAGACTGAGGGAGCAGGTTGGAGGACACCTGTCAGCTAGCCAAGTTCAACCCATTACATCTGAGAAATCAACACAGAAAATGGTGTTTGCCCTTTTAGTTTGATGTTTAAATCTAAATTAATTAAATTCAGAACGAAATAGTAAATCTGAATAGGGACAGTTTACATATGGTAATTTATGTGGTTTGCACTGTATCTTGGATTCTTAAGAAGCATTAAACTTAATTTCTACAAACAACAATTTAATACAGGCTTTGAGAAGAGAATATTTTTTCTTTTTTATTTAGTGTGAGCTTTTGAATTACAGCTGCTCTTGTTGAGTGTTATCAACCATGTCACCCTGTTTCATGACCTGTGAATAGTTCGATAGTTTATGTCAGGATATGAAAACACCTTGGCTTGAAAGGTTTGGAATGGAAGGGGTTTACCCACTTATATCACAACAAAATCAAGAGATAAAGTGACACTATACAAACTAAAAAACAATAGCTTTGAAGTAACTTTTAAAAGAATCTATTCTCTTTAGTAATGGGGTTTTTTTCACTCTCCTCTTGAGTTTTATTGCTTCTGTCACATGAGAAAAGCACATTCATTCCAGACCCCTAAAAAGACACTTCCATTGGCACTTGAGAACTGTTGCACCACTAGTTCCCTGAACAAAAATATTTTCAGACTTCTTTTACATTTTTTTTCCTTAATTAGATGAAACATCTTAAATGCATCATGTTTTTCTTATGAAACTGAAGCAATTTTGACCCTGTTTTTGAATCACAGGGTGCAGCTGCCTAGACAGGAAAGATTTCTTTCCCAACAGTAGTTTTTGAGTGGCTGACAGGATCCTTCAGCAGTTTGTAATAGCAGATCTGGAGTTGCTTTGGTCAGTCATCTGCTTTTGCAGTTGACAGCTCTTTTGTCTTCTCTAGCCTCAAGGAAATGCATCCCTTTTCTGTTATCATTCATTCTTGTTTCTTAGAAGGTACATTCCTTCCATGTGACAGTTACATGGGTTGAATAGGTGATTATAAAATAGGTCTTAAAGCCTATGATATTAAGAATATAATTCAGAGAAAGATTGTGAATACTAAGTTTCAGATCCTCAGAAAAAATAATAGAACTAGATAATAGACATTCTTAGAAATTGAATGCTTTTCTCATAAGGATTCCCCATATTTGGACCAACACCATCCAGTTCCCTATTGCTCTCAGTTCATGAGTATTTTCTGAAAACATGGTGTGGTCAAATTATTGTGATGGACAAGCAGAGAAGTAACTACATACAAGTGATGTCAAGAATATATTACTAGTCTAATCAAAAATTTTGTGGCATAACTAAAACCCAAAAAAGTTTATTATTAGGTGAGGTACAGAGATATTAACTTTCATAGAGAAAATAATTTGGTCAATATGTATCTCCCTAACAAGGTTGCATTTAAAAGTTGTTATACAATAAAAACTGGGAGGTTTTTAAACTCTCCTTTTCTTTTGGTGCTATGTTTACCATTATGTTTGCACTGCTCCCTCAAGTCCTAAGGCTGAAGGCTTCTGTCTTTGGAATGCCAGGGAGGGATAACAGTGAGCTGTCATCAGTTGGAAGCCTTCACAGAGAGATTAACTGTGGGTGTTCCTTCTTCACTTTGCAAGGATTAGCAAGATGTTCATGCTCCCTTCTCGTCAGCCTAATGTTCACTTGAGGTCTTATTTTTCTTCTGACATACTTTGTGCTCTGTCAGCTCTAAACCATAACTCATTTTACTTTTGGCTTTGTTAGGTATCATGTGTTGAATATAAATTAGATGCTGGTTATGTATCTTTCGTGTTACACCCAAAACTGAGAGGTTTTTTAATTAACTTGTTTTTCTATCCATAATTCACCATTGGTTGGTGGATTGCGGAAAGCCTTGACACCTCAGGTATCATTTAATTATTTTCCTGTTATATGTTGAACAAGCTTTCTGAGTTCATTCTACATACAGTGACTAACTTACTCTTACCTATATGCAAATTATTTGCAGTAGGCATTACAACATAAAGTAACACCATTTTAAGAAAAAAAGTAGACAAAATCCACATGGCCATTAGCTGTTACAGCCAAGCAAAATAAAATAAACTCAGGCAAGAAGTCCAGACAAGATGAGCTCTGCACTGTCAAGTCAACACATAGTTACGGGGTCTATACTGATAATAGCAAAAAGTTTTAGTTACTAGGCTACATTATGTCAGGTTTCTGTTCTAGAAAAGAATACTAACTGTCTCGAAAAAAACCTGGGATGAGCAGGCAGCTGTCCAGCACTTAGTTGTCTGCTGGGTTTAAACCATGACAGAGATATAATTGTGCTTTCCCATTCCTGGTACCCTGTGAAATGTTTTAAACAGTTGAACTTCCTGAATAGAAATGTGTTATATTTATGTAAAGCATGTAGTGAATAAAAACAGGGGAAATTACTTTATTTCAAAAAATCATAAGCAATTTCATCTAGAAATTCAGTAGGTAAATTGTGAATAATGGAATATTTTATTTACCTCTTCTGTTTAATAGATGATCTATGGAAGCAGAACAACAATTTCAAACACATTTCTCTAATGTCTGGGAAATTAAAAAAAAAAGGTAATCATGAAAATATATAATTTCCAGTACAAAATAAATATTGAATGTATACTCTAAAGTAAGCTCTCACTGTACATAATGAGATGGTTATATTTTATTATCACTAGCCTCATAGCCTCATTGCAAATACTAGCATTGGTCATAAAGTTATTATACTTTTTAAATGTTCCAGCCATAATATTTGACATTGTCATCATCTGATGCAGTTAATCCTAATGGATAGTTTTCCAATTACCCAAAAGTCTTTTTTTTTTTAATTTTTTTTCTTTTTTTTTTCTTTTTTTTTTTTTAATATATATAAGCAAAGGGTAGGCTAATTCACTTTCATGTATACATATAATTATAACTAGTTTAGTTTATTGTTATTTGTCCATGCCTTCTAAAGTTAAAAAAGTTAGAGATTTATCCTAGCACAATATGTTTTACAGTATTCTTTAGACTATGCATATATTCTCTTTGCAAAATCAAAGACATCTGTGCTGGTTAGCTTATTTACTTCAAACTGTAATTAGAAAAGATAACCACCCAAAATGTATAGCCTATCTTCAAATTATCAACTGTGTGAAACTAGAAAAACATGATTTTCCCTGAGATATGAATGACATTTCATAATTGCATGTTACTAGATGTCTGTATATCCTTGTTTAGAAACATAGTGTTAATGTATGAAAATCAAAAGCCAAACATTACCAGTAACAGAGAGTTAAATACAAGCAGTAATAGAAAGTGATATAATTTATGTCATAGCTTCTCATTAGATCTTAGCAGAAATTTCTGAAAACATAGTTCATCAAAATCCATGGTTCAGTTCATATCATTGAAGACAGACAACATTAGGCATTCTTCTAATGGCAGTAAAATTACAGAAGTGTCTGAAGGAGATTATTTCAATTACTGGGAGAGGTAAAATTACAATTCCCAAATTTCTATAAATTTACAACTCTTCCAATTAAAATGTATTTTATAAATCCAAAAATTTTCAGGCATTTTTTCACATACTCACCTGTATGTGAAAAGCTCATCCAGCTTTTCTGAAGCTATTTGAGACAGCATGCAACACATGCAGTAGTTAAAAACTGCCTGGGTAAGGTTGCTTTTGCAGGTTTATTGACAGATGCATGGAATGACCTGTAAGGCTGACTATGGGGTTTGTCACTTGTGACTGATGGAGCCATTCTGTGCTTATGCTGATAAAACCTTTATTCAGCTTTGTACTCTGATGCATTTTCTCTTACCACGTACAAAACAAATGTATCTTTTTGACCAGCTGTCGCTTCACTTAGGGTAAGACAAATTTTTTGTGCTTCAGATTTTCATGAAAAAATAGAAAAAAAAAAACCCAAACCAAACAGGTAAAAAGGATTATTTTTTCCTTAGCAATTCCAGTTACCAAGAGTGAATAGCACACAGTTGCAAGAATTATTCATTGCTGAAACTTGTCAGTGTATGATATGTGTTATTCCCAAGCAGTTTCATGTGAAGTGTCCCACTAAGAAATACTAGGCTTATATCTTAAAAATTATGCTGAATAACTAAAGACATGATATACCTAGTAATGTATTATTCACACAGGTGCATTTGAAACTGTCAGACATTCTTGCTACAATGATATTGTTAGCAAATTCAAGCTGCTTTTCTGGGACTAAGACTGTAAGGTATAAATAAATTTGACAGGCCAATGGAGACTTTTGGCCCTGCAAATTTCTGATGTGAATGATCCAGAAATCTAGTTTGCATCTTTTTTTCAAACATCCTTTAAAGCTACATAATCTCACAAAATGGTTAATCTTGAAAACCTATTAAGTATTTTCTGAAAGAATTAGAGCCTTAAGAGCGTATGTACTCCAATCTTTGCATATCTCTAAATATAGCTATTTAGAAATGCATAATATTTTGTGGTTTCGTAATTTTTAATTAAAAAATAAAATTCAAGAGTGGTGTTAACCACTTTCACTAGTTACTAACTCCGAGGTGAGAAAATTACTCCCAAACCCTAAAAGCACTACATGGTGATACTTCTTGTATATTTATGTGTCATAGTTTCCCTGAGGCTTAATTTATGCTGAGATAAAATATATGAGTGTTCCAAGGACAGATGAGGATGAAGAGTGAAGAGTCTGCATACTGAATTTGGTTTATTTAGGGAGATAAGAAACCTGCCAAAGAATCCAGATGACTTATTTTTGGATGATGATCATAGGCCTTCAGATCAGATATTTTCTAAACTGTGTGTATAACTTGGGGAAGAACATCTTTAACTTGCCAATATTCTGATAAATAATTTATCTTGTATCTGAAAAGCTCCTTTATCCCATAAGCTTCTAAATATTCTTCATACTTACATGGTTTCAGTATTGCTGGCAGAATGCCCTGTAGACAAATATAAAATTTTAAACACTTCCTTTTAATTTTCTTTTTAAATGCTGGCTTAAATTTGTTTTCCAACCAAAAGGCAATCTAAAAGTTAACCCAAAGAAAATGTGAGTTTATACTTCAAACATTGCTTGAGGGATCCTTTTGCCAGAGGAGGAGACAGTACAGAAGGAAACCTTTGAAGCAGGAGAACTTCATGTTATTAAATGATGACATTTTATGTCTTGCATCTGCTGAATAATTTGTCTCAGCAGAAGATAAGTAATAACGCTCAAACTTAACAAACAATCAGGACTATTCTTTGATTAGTTTCATTAAAATGTTTTCAAGAAAAAGAAATTAATCGAATTCTCTGAATCAGGCGCTGACACTGATGTCCTCTACAAAAACTAAAGGAAAGTGTAAAGTACAATTTTTTTCTTTTTCTTTTTCTTTTTCCTTTCTACTTTAAATATGTTTCAGGTTTTACTCTCATGTTTCTGTGCCTTAGGAAAACACGGACTTCAAAGCCTTTAGATTTCTGCTTAGCTCAATAAATGATACTAGAATGAAGGCTGAGGAGTAATTTGTGGTGCTTGACAATGACAATACATGATGAACAAGACGTGTCAACAACCCATTTCCAGATTCATTAAAAAAGCAAGAAAGCTACAGGTACTTTCCACCACTGTAATGCAGATTTTAGCAAACAACATTATGACTTCTCTTACTATTTAACTTACCACTTATAGACATGTATGGACAGGTATAGATTGATATTGGGTCACTTCTTCCAAGTAAAAGAACAAAGTGATAGAAGAAAAAGCACAAAGCAATTCAATGCTAATATTGAACATCTCAAGATCTCAACCTTCCCACAATATTAATGTGCATCCAAGATAATTTCTGCCAAGGTTTTCAGCGAATGAGTTAGATTCCTTTCCAATTAGATGCCAATGCATTGTTAATTGGAAATGTTTTACCCAAGCTTTGCATTTTCTATCTGACTGTGACTGTTTGGCATATTTTCTAGATTTATAAGTTAAGGAATCATGGCTTTTTTAGCACTCATGTTCCATAAATAGGAATTAATTTAAAATATGCTAACTAACTTTCTTTTCCTGAGATATATCAGAAAACTATCCTACAGATAACTTATATCGGAAAACAATTAATACAACTTTATTGCATATTAATATATTTCAATATTAAAATTAAACTATTAGTTGTTCTGCTAGGTAAAACTAAATATCAAAAATTTAAATGTAGTATACTCAGATAGCAATAGCTTTGCCATAGTGGAACCATAAACAGTATATATATATATATATATATAAATATATATATAAATATATTTAAAAACAACAGTAGAAGTTCAAATGTTCAAATGTAAAAATAGCTGATCATCATCAATACATTATCAGCAAGAGTTTATGTTTGTACTTAATTTACAGTAATTAATTCTAATTTTACCTAATTTGACATCTGTAATATTGTTATGACTGTTAAATTATTCTAATAAAATGTAATTCTTCTACACAAATTAAATAGTGGAAGCTACAACAAAAATTTGAAAATTATTCCTTTCTTCTGAGACTTTTTTCTCTCACAAAAATAAAAAAAGGAACATTTCGTAGTAGAAAAAAATCATTTAAAAAAAAGCATTAAAAAAGCCCATTAGTCCAACAAACCTTCCTAACTGGCTGATCGGCCATTTGCTTTAATAGCAAACCCTAATCTTTTATGTATCATTTAATCTCTAAAGAATCCTTTGCATAACCCAATGTCATCCAACTTTCCTTTATAACAGGAAATAATTAACCATTAGTATAACTTGTGATGTTATTGAACTAAATTAGCAAAATTTAATCTTAAAATTTAAAATTATCTTCATTTGTCAGTCTTCTAAACACTCCCAACAACATACATCTTTATTTCCATATCTGATATATTTAAATATACATAAATTAATATTCAACTTAAACAGTTTTCAATCATCAAGTGACAGCCATATGATGCAACATTTAAAATATTCATCTTCAAATGTATATCAAATTTTTTTATAAGAAAGGATAATTTTTCCTATATAACTGTGTTTATTTAGTCTAACAACTGTCACAGGGAACTTTGTATCCCAGCTAAAAATTATATTTAATAATTCTTTTTTCTATTCATAGTGTCGTCTTTGTTTTCTTGTTTGTTTATTTTACCCAGGATTAGCAATCTATAGGGAACTCATCACCCCACATACGGTTCAACTATCTGTATTTTATTGCACTTAAAAGAAATCTTTAATAGGAAGAAAAAACAAAAGTCACAGGATCTACTCCGAATCAATAACTTTTGCTAACAACAGGTCTATTACAAATTTTTCTTTCAGGCTGATCTCAGTTTCTAAACCTTGATGCAATTGGTTTTTGTATTATAGTGAGCTAAACGCATCACACTTCGTGCTTCATTTACCTGCTCTGAGACTGTAGTCTATATAATAAGCACAAAGCTGCATACTAACAATTCTGTCTCCAGAAATTAGTTACCTGGTAATTTTCTTATAGAATCTCCCTTCCTCATCATAGAATCATAGAAAAAAATTAGGCTTGAAAAGACGTCTAAATTCATTGAGTCCAACTGTTAACCCAGCATTCCCAACTCCACCAATAAACCACTAGTGCCACAGCTACACCTTTGCCAAATACCTCCAGAGATGGTGACTCAGCCACTTCCTCAAGCAGCCTGTTCCACTGTTTAACAATTCATTCAGCAAGGAAATTTCTCCTAACATCCCCTCTAAATCTGCAAGGGTTTGACCGGAGGCCATTTCCTCTTGTCCTATCTTGTTACTTGGAAGAGGAGACTGGCTCCCACCTCACTACAGCTTCCTTTCAGGTAATTGTAGAGGGTGATGAGATCTGTGCTTATGGTGGATTAGACCACAGGAACCTGCTGTGAAGTCTGTTAACTCTGAAGGCATTTAAAACTCTCTGAGACTGTATAGATAAGATTAAAGTTAGTGGCAAACCTTTAAGCTGTAAGTAAATTCTTGATTGAGATGAGAAAATTGATTATTCATTTCTCTATTAATTTCCTTTATAGTTCATTATCTTTTTGTTTGGTTGGTTGGTTGGTTGGTTGGTTGGTTTGTTTTGTTGTGCAAGGATGATTAGGTAAAATTCCATCATCTCTCTTCAAAACCACAGCAGTGCAGTCTAATAATATTCATTCCTACACTACACCAGAAACCTAAGCATATGGTGATCCCTTGAATAAAATTTAAACTTGTAATCATGACATATTTACTTGCTCAGTGCTGGGCTAGGCAACACAACAAAGAGATCTAGTAAGTCCAGCAGTACTAATCTGATGGAGGAAAGAAACTGCAGCATCAAATATCTGCTGCAGAGAATGCAAATTGCCTAGACTCTCTGTAGTAGATATAATGGACTCAATCAAGACTTACAAGCCTATTAACATAAACAATATGTTTAGACAAGTTAATTTAAATTTCTTCACAAATAGACACAGATATATGGTCTTAAGATCTGCAGAATGCTAAGATGTCCCATGTATAAATATTACAACTATGTTATTTAAAGGATTAATTGAAAAAGTTTAGTTTAAAACTAGCATAAAGTTTCAACAAAAAAAATGAGGATATGCTGAATAGATTCCCTAGGCATCTTTCTTTACCACTGACCCATGAATGATAAATTGAAGAGTAATTACAGATTTTTTTTCTTTTTCAGCATGCAACCCCATTGAGCTCTCTCCCTAGATGTGACCCCTGAAGGGCACATACAAGAATAATTAAAATATGTATTACATCATGAATTTTTTGTATTGTAGACCTAACCTGGGAATGCTTATTTATGCAAACAGAGAAAGGCCTTGTATTAACCTTATTTTGGTGAGGAAAAAATACTACCTATAAGAAACAAACAAAAAACAAACACCTCCTTGATACATTAGAAAGTAAACGTGCTTGAAAGAAGATAATTAAAAGTTTGATGATCATCCTGCTTCCAGCTCAGTGAGTTAAGACATTGCAAAAAACCTCCAAACAAGTGATAATTTATTTATGAATGTAAATATATATAACAGAATCACAGAATGAATAAGGTTGGAAGGGATCACAGGGGCTCGTCTGGTTTAACGTCCCTGTACAAGCAGGGTCATCCCAGAGCACATGGTGCAGGATTGCATCCAGATGGTTCTTGAATAACCCCAGTGAGGGAGACTCTGCAAGATCTCTGGACAATCTGTTCTAGTTCATGGTCACTTGCACAGTAAAAAGTTCTTTCTCATGTTCATGTGCATCAAATTTTATCCATTGCCTCTTGTCCTATTGCTTGGCACCACCAAGAAGAGCCTGGCTCCATCCTCTTGACACCTTCCCTTTAGGTTCTGATAGTGATAAAAATTCCTCTCCTTGAGGCTCAACAGGCCCAGCTCCCTCAGCCTGCCCTTGTAAGATAAATGCTCCAGTCCGTTAATCATTGTTACTACCTTCCTCTGGACCGTCTCCATTATTTCCCTACCTCTCTTGTACTGAGGAGCCCAGAACTGGACACAGCACTCCAGATGTGCCACTCTAGGGCTAAATAGAGGGGCAGGATCACCTCCCTTGACCCACTGGCAATGCTCTTCCTACCACTCCCCAAGGTATCATTGGCCTTCATGGCCACAAGGGCATACCAGCTTTTTGAATAATGTTTATCATTATTGAAACCAAAAAGACACCCAAAATTCTCCTTGCAGAGCATGTCTCAAATATTTCAAAGGACACTTTGTTTTGTTAAGGAAAATATTGCCAGATAAAAGCAGCATGTTAAAGTTTCTTGTTCTACATATAATCTTTGTGCAAGAGTCCAGCGTGCATGAGAGAAAAATAAATGTGAATAACCCTTTGGTCATTTCACACTCTCCTGTTTGAGCTTCATAGTGCCTAAGCAAATCCCAGGTTCTGGTACAAACACAAAAAGAAAACGCAGATAGAACAAACAGCAGACAGAGAATAAGCAAATGAAATGTGAAGTGAATCTTCTAATAGCAAGAATGGATTCATTGCAAGGTCAAAGTCTTTTCTTTCCTATGTAACAAGTATGTATTAAAACCCAGAGGATTTTTACCTGGGATTCCTGAGTAGACTGGTGAAGCAAAGAGGAAATATTCACACTTATTAGCTCTTTATTACCTAGTTTTATATGGTAGGTGCTAGAGAATTATACTATAGTGGATGAGGTATAAAACCTGCATTTGTTATGCCTTCTTTTGATGCATAATCTGAGACTCTTACTGGACTTCATTATATAATATGGCCTGATGGCATCACAAAGTGTGCAATCACATATATTTGTCCCATCACTGGCTGGAAGTTGAGGATGCATAAGTATTTTATTGTGTTACATTAACTATTCATCAATAACAGGGTTTTTGGATTCCTGGTGAGCTTCATAATCTAGATTGGTAAAGATGACATGCAAGGAGTTTCTGGAAATGTTTACAACTCCCAAGCTTATGCAAAAACTAAATGTTATGCCAAAGACAGACAAAACTTGACATTACCTATTTAACAACTCTTCTACACAGAAAAGTATCCAACTGAAAACCTCCTGACTTTAACAAGTGTCTCTGAACTGTGGTGAAAGCTCTACATGGTGAGGGTGACTTACAGTGTTCTGCTCTGTGCTCTGAACAACCATTAGGAAATCGATCATCCACAACAGAGACAAATGGGTAAAGAAATGGGTATTGCTTCATACTGCACTGGATTTGATCCTGAGGACAAAGCTGTACTCACAGTAATGAATAATGTCAGAGGTTAAGAGCAAGGCATTTGATTTTTACTTGGTTCAATTTTAATCTGTATCATGGAGAAATTAACACTACCGTACTCAATATCAGACCCCTTAAAATACAGGAAAGGCATTAAATGAACCTTATATATAAGGAGTTTCTGGAATGTTATGATCAATCCCTCTCTATGGCCACCACACATCATTTTTTATGAACCAGGAGAAATAACCCCTCTTGCAGACAACAAATTTACATAGTCAATAACTTGACACATGCTACAATTGGTTTCCCTGTTTTCATTCCTGAAACTTTTCGTTTGCTAGTGAAATAAAGTTCTTTTTATTTTTATCTGGCCAGTTGCTAACATTCAGTGGAGATCCATTAGTTAAGGTTCTATTAATTTGCTTATTTCAATAGAATTATAAGACTCTTGAAATGACTTTAAAAACCCATCTCATTCATTTTTGTATCCTAAGATTGACATTGTACTATAACTTATATTATTGTGGATTTTGTAAAGGAAGCGTATCAAGTTCTTACACATTTATGGCAATTGTGAACTCATTTGTCAACTAAGAAGTTGGTTACGAGTAAAAAAAAGTCTTGAAATGGTAGGTGAGCATGTCTGGTTGAACTTATTTCTGCCCATTTCATAAAGATTTTTTTTTTTTAGACTGCATTTGTAAAGAACTTCCTCAGGAGAGAAGTTGCAAAGGAATAAGAAAACTAGGGTAAGTTCTATTTTTGCTATTATTCTATTTTTTCTATTTTATTTTTTTTATTTTTGAAATTCTAATGCAATAAAAATTTCTAATCATCAGAAGATTTTGACTTGCAAAGTTCTCACACATGTCAGAGCCAAGGAATGCAGCTGACCTTAGTATGGTTAACAAGGCTCCAAGCATAAAAACTGACAATATAAAATCTCTAAACTGGATCAGTTCAGAGATCTTAAAGTTTTCAGAGTTCCTTGCTGCAAGTAGAAAGCAAAAAGGCTAAGAAGAATAAAGGTAGCAGATCTATAACCAGAAGACTGAAATTACTTTAGATTTCCTATTTTCACACTGGATTAGCGTTTCTGCTCCTAAAGCAATTGTCATATATGCATTTCTTTTCAGTAACAAAAATTGCATGTCCCTGAAAGCTTTCAGCCCTATGGCAGCCTACAAAACAGGATTCACGTGGAGATACAGATATATTTAATAGGCAAAATTCTGAAACTGTTAGATTTCCTCCTAGGCTCAATAAATTTAAAAAAATCAACTTCTACAGGTACAGGTGTTCTCACCTCCTCTTCTCTGACTAGGAGTAAAATCTGACTTTATTTTGATTTCCTTCTTACATGTGTCATCACAGAGCCCTTACCAGCCTCTGTCACTGGCCGGGTTTTGGCCAGCAGCACATCCATCTTCAGAGACATCAGGGATTGGCTCTGCTGGACATGGTGGAAACTTCCACAGCTTCCCACTGGAGCCACCTCTGTGGCCCAAAACCAAAAACTAGGCTATGCAAAACATGCGCATCCTAAAATCTTAAGATTTTTTAATTTACCATTTAACAAACAGTACATATTAGTTTATTCTTAGAATATTAATATTTATCAAAACCTGAAATCATAGACTTTAGAATACTGTTTGATCTTTCTTCCTTAAACTCAACAAGATATGCTACCTTACTCACATATGTTTTCCATCTGTTCAGAAAAATTTCAGTGGTTATTTTTTGCATCTTACTTAGGAACATACTAAAATAATACTAAAGCATTTCTTACTAAATACTTCTGTTGTGTTCATGTGAGTTATCCAAAAATACCAGTTATCACACTCTTCAGAACCCCAGAATTATTTTTAAATCTGAGCTTTTTTATTTTTTGATTTTTTTTTAACTCAAGTTTTAGTTCACCAAGAATATAAAGACCTTCTTCACAAGGAAAGAAATACCTAGATATAAATAGGCTATTATCCATCTTGTTGTGTAAGGCATAATCTTGCAAAGAGATTGAAAACAATCTCTTTGTTGTTGGCCAGAGCTACACCTCCTGTGTCTGAGTAAGTATCTCAACCAGCATATTCCTAAATAGAGGTTAACCACTGCAAGGAAACCTCAGTGCCTCATGTGAAAGGTCTGATTTTGCTAGCATATCTTTTCTAGGAAGGTTTCCAAAATCAAGCTCTTATATGATTTATTCTCCCTTTATACCTGAGACAGAGTTCAGACCCAGCTAATCATCGATCACTTGGTCTTGCATGATGATTTTCAGTGATAGCTTTAAGGGTATGCTAAATCACAACTCAGAAGACTGAATTATTTTTAACTTCAAAACAGACACATAAATTACTTAACAGATAAGCAAAGATTTTAACATTATAATGTTGGCTTTGGGCATCATTTATCCAAGTCTTCGGTATTTGGGTACTAAAATATTTTACTGGACAAAAATATGTGTTGAAAAAATGGGGCAAGAAACTGGCCCTTGTATTCAAGATTCACTGTTATAGAAGTTTAGGATTCAGGAGAAATATACTATTTTTCATCAACTATAACACCATCATTGGGAACTTCTGGGTCATTTTTAGTACTCTAAGCAAGAAATTGCATGCTTAACTCAGGAATGCAGAATTGGTGTCAGGATGTCTTACCCTTCTTCTCAGCAGGAGGCTTGCTGAAAAAGCTCAGCAAATAACTTGGTTCACCTTACAAGAAAACAAGAGCCCTTTCAATGATAAGAAGCATTATCATGCCAGGAAGCAGAATTACTACCACTGACTTATTAGTCAATAGTCAAATATTAAAGAATTTCATAAAGATTAATTTAATTAAGAAAAATAAATGTTCCTATTAAAAATCCACAAACACTTTCTACACCTTTTCTCCAAGACTTCATTCTTACCAAAACCATCAAAGTTTTTGTTCAGCTGCTACAGTGTAATAGACCACAGATCAGGTGAAGCCCATTTTTCTCATGTGATTTACAGTATCTGTAATTCACAGATAATGTAAATATTGAAAATGGTTATTAAGGAAATTATCACTTTTGTAATAGCCCAGTATGTCTTATATTTTGTGACACATAAAAATTAAAATGTTCTAAAAATTAGATCATAATATGTTCTACCATTCCTGCTATGAAGTACTCCAAAATAGGCTAATTATTAGCTCGGTAAAATGTTTCATTAAATTCCTCAATGTGCTGAAATCACCTTTTATGCTGAATAAAACTTTCAGAAGCCACTTGCACAAAAAAAAAAAATCTGTATATCCCTTCTTTTTAACAAAATAAATTTTTGGGGTAGTAGACCAGCCCACCTGCTTAAACACGTTAAATTTGGATTGTCATCATAATGAAAGGTCTTTTTCTTACAAATAGCAGTGATTTTAAAAAATCTTTTCATTGGCATTTTATTGTAAACTCAAAACCTAGAGCAAAATATAACTTAGTTGCAAAAACACATTTCCCTTAAATTTAGATTTTCTTAAGGTAACCAAAGTGACACTTTTAAAAGAAACATCAGACTAGTTCTTTAGAATGAAACAGCATCTGTGTTAAAATGTAGATTTTTTCTAAAAAAGGGTTTTTTTTTAACACATAATTGACTGGCATCTCTGTTACTCAGTAAGTCCTCAATTAATTTGCAAGAAGGCACCATACCAGTCCAGGAGATGAGTAGCAGCCCTGGCAGGAAATACAGTATGCAAGAGTAAGTGTAAAGGCATGATTCCCAGCTTGAAATGCTTCTTCACTCATGATTAAGAGGTTGTGTAATCACTAGCCTAGCTCTAAGCCCAATTAGCTTTGAAAAAAAAACATCCACTATGCAACCACATAGGGTGAGCTTATGACCTTGGTGAATTAAATGGATTCCTGTGCAGTTTCAGTCTGTGAGCTAAACCTCAGCTTTACCATATTGCATTCAGCTGAAAGCAAGGGTGCAGTTCCAGGATAAATCAATAAAAGGTCATTTGTTAGACTAGAGCTTTCTCTTAGCAGGAAGCCATGTGAAAGACTTAGGCAAACAAAATTTATTCATATATCCCTTCAAATAAGCATAGGAGACTTAGAGACCCTAATGTTCTGGCCATGTGTGCAACAGCTCGGCTCCAAATAAAAATTTTGGCTTGAAATAACTTAACTATAAAGAATGATTCATTTTTCCATTCCAAACACCTGCTCTAGGACAGAAGCCTCAATCTTCTCAGAACCTTGCTTAACCTCATAGGGCTTTGTGGGAACTTTCTGATACACTCACAAACGCTGTGGGTTTTTTGAGACTGATTATCTCCTTTTTTTTCTCTCTCTTCGCCCCCTTCACCCCCCTNNNNCCCCCCCCCCCCCCCCCTTTTGTAATATTCTCTTTGAAGACTTGTGGTGCAAAGCTGAATAATCTTAGGCCAGCTGAGCTGCTGCATGTGTCTAAGGTTTGGCTCTGAACCAAAATGAGGTGGAATGTACTGGCTTGCATCTGAATCATTAACATATAAATAGTTATATTTTCTTGCAAATATGTGTGACATCTAATATGCACACAGTCAGCAGGTACAGTTCAGCTAATACTTATTAGTGTCTAGGCCAAATACCTAAGCCCTTACAAACTGCATCTTTCTCATAAGGGCTCATGATTTCATCTGAGACAGGTGACAATGAATGGTATCTTGGAGGATGGGTAAATTTATTCTTGCACATCTTTCATGTTCTATGTGATGAGCCTTCAGCCAGCAGTCACAGGCTGTCTGTGACCTGTTCTGTCTGCTTTGGAAATACTTCTTCTCAGGAACAGCCCAAGAGCCAGGGGAAAAACACAGCAGATCTGGTAGCAGCAGCCTATCCATGAATGACATCTTTCATTGGCCCTACTTATATCTGGGTATCACTGCATTCAGGCAACTCAGGTACTCAGCTGGCTCAAAGCATCACCACAAGGCAGTAAAAGGGGTGTGGTGGTTTCCAGCCACCCTATGATGATACAAATCCTAACCCATCTCAAACAGGAGGATATCATCATGGAAGTACTAAATGTAGAAATGAATTTATCCCCCCCAAAAAAAGAAGCCTGTTTTAACAGAATTACAGTTAAACTAATCAAGACATAGAGAGAAAAGGTGCATAATATATGCTGACAATACGAGACAAATGACAAAATCACTATCAATGATCTGTATCATTACTACTTGTGAGCTCAAGCAGCAAAGTTAGTTTCTTTTTTACAGGTTAAACTATACTAGAAGTAATAGTAATGAGACTTTATTGGCTACCCTATTCTGCAAGTGATTTAAGTTAGTAGGCAATTTTGAGCAGAATGGGTGGAAGTCACTTTAACAATTTTAGTGGCAGACAATGGCCAGGATATCATCATCAGTATCCTCATTAAAGCAGTGGATATAAAATGTGCAAAGAGAGAATAGTAGATAAATGTGAGTGGATGAAGTTCTAGAGAGAATTGAAAAGATACATAAGAAAGAATTTCATTAAAAGGTCTCAGAAGTCTGTGGAATGTCACTTCACCGAGCAAAGGTAAAACTCTTAATTGAACTCAAAATCCAGCAATGAAAATGCACTTCTGAAGACCTTACAGGACATTACTCCAGGCCTTGATGAAAAGTCTGCTCAACAGCCAAAGAGGAGATTAAAATAGCCTGCAGAAGGAGTTACAGACATTAACTTCACGAGATGATGAAAATGCTATACAACTTAAATTTGGTATCAGAGAAAACACCCAACATTCTGAAGTAATTTTAGCTCTAAATTCAAAAGATACTTGTGTTCTAAAGCACATTCTACTAGAAGTCATTTTAAATGTCCTGGAAGGGCTGAATTTCAATTTTTGCTCAGGCAGAGCTGAGAAAACCTTCATTCAGGTCCTTAGAGTTTTATGACCTACCTGTATCTGCTGGAATGTTTTTCAAGTTGTTTTCAATTATTTTGATGAATTAGCTTTTATAAGTTTTCTTATGAAAAAAGTGTCATTTCATCATGTTTTTTAGCTGTTTTGAACTTATGGGTGTTCTATTTCTGTCATTTTAGTAGTTATAGACACTTCTAAATTTATTAACATCTGGTGCCCGTTCTTTGTTCAGAAATTATATATGACAATTGAAAGTCCCTAGACATCCCACAGAAGCTGAAGTGTAAGGGATTGATTTTGGAGTATGCAAAAGAACAGTTATTAAAACTGTCAGAACACAGATGAGGATATATAACTTAGATGGCAAAAAGACCTTAGCTTCTTCCCTGCTGTATGTGTCCCCAACTTGCAAGTATTAGCAACTTACTCAGCTGACTCCTCATCTCACCATAGCAGGTAGAGCTTATTTAGACTGGAGCCAGTAGAGAATGTGACTGCAGCCCCACCACACGAAGATTTTTATTACAGGGTCTGTCTGCAATGTCGTTCAGGCTCTCAAGTCACATCAGTTTTGTCCTGTACACCTGTGGCACTGAGAGTAAAGACATTTGGCAGAAAATAAATTCAGTTGTGTTCTGGCTGGTCCTCAGAGAGCAGAAGGGCTGGGCGCATCTGGACTTAATTTCTGATTAGAATCAATCTGGCACTCTACGTATGGTCAGGTTTAGTGATTACTTTCATGATCACAGACTCGTGAATAATGCACTTTATTGAACATTCTATAGATTGTTGTTAGATTGCCACATAAATAACTAGACCTACAAAATATAAGTGTATATTGCTATGTGCAAGGGTATGCTCTGACACAGTCAAAGGTGCAGACTTTAAAAAAAAAGGTGTTGCTGCTTAGGGGAGGAGAGACGCTCGAGCCCATTGACTTTTCTGTAAGGTGATTGCGTTCTCATCTGCTGCTATGAAGGATTTCAAATGCCAGATTTATACCTTTAGAAGAAGTGGAGATGAGACTGTAGTCAAATATCCTGTTGTTGCCATCATAAATGGTGGTAAGGATAGGTGGTGAGGAATACGGAAAGTCACAAAGAGAGATTACAAATGCTGTGGGTCGTGCACAAGGGTGGAATGGAACAGTAGCGTGCTGGTATCACTCACTCTCACCAGGCTGATTGCAGTGATGAGGGTCATCTGGCCTTCAGCCTGATAACCTGCCATCCCCTCACTAAGCTATCATGTCCACGTATTCCCTTCAACACCTGCCTCATGGCATATCTCATGGCTTTAGCCCTCATTCCCACATCTCTCCAGTTCATTTTAAAGCTGCATGATCACCACAGCACACAGACCCTATTCTCAGGGTAGACTAGAATTTCAAACAGTTTTCCTAAAATTTTTGCAGTTTTCAGATTTTACAAATTGTACATTGTTGTTCAGCAGCTTTGTAGCACCCATTAAGAATAGCAAAAATGATGGAATAATTCAAACACTTCTCAGTCAAAGCAAGACTCCTGGTAAAGCAGGTGTTTGAACTGTCCTTTTCAATGGCTGTAATTGTTTGACAGAAACCATGTCTTAAACTATAATGGACTTCTAAATATCAAATATAGTTTTCTCTAATGTATTCTGCCTACATTATGCAGAAATTTAACTTTCAGGATTCATTTCATACACTGTATTAGTGGGCAACAAGCATCTTGTACTCAGATTGACAGGTTGGGATATTGAAGTCCTCATCCAGTCCTTTCCTCGTGTACGTCCTTACATAAAGAATAAATGGGGATTTCAATTCAATGGGGAATTCAATCAGTGTCATTTTAGCTAGGGGAAAAAAAGGAAAATAATAATGAAGCAAAACATCTGGTTAAATAATTCTTTTCATCTGTCTATGCACTGTCAGACTGTTCTAGCAATAATGCAATTCTGTAGAGTATTTAGAGAATAACTCCTCCTAAGCTGGGAGAAATATTTTTACAAAATTATGTCTAAAGCACAGATTAATTAATACATTTCTATTTGTGGTTTTGTGTTGAATTCTACTGGGTTTCTGTAACTATAGAGTCAGTAAATTATACATCCCACACTTTAGCATTTTTACTTATGGATAACTGCTAGTTGGTAACACTGTAAATTCAGCTTTGTCCCTGCCTATGCTAGTTTAAAAGTTTTGATCAACACCATATTAGTTAACTTTTCTCCAAAGATTGTGTTCTAGCAGCATAAATTCTTGCAGATCTTCAAAAATATTGTGAAGATGAAAAGAACAGACAATAATTCCTCCTAACATTTGGAGGAATGTTGATGTGATAAATGATTGTCAAAACTTAATAGTTCTTACAAAAGTGATCTTCACATGTGTGCTGGAGTTCAAATGAAAAATTTATTTTGACATTACTTATAACCATTGTTATTAGTTTCCAAAAATACTTCTCAGCTATTTTTTTTTAAGAACGCTATCTGAAAGTTTTACAAACACTTTTGAAAATATATTTGTTCAGAGATCCTTGACAGAAGACATAGTGTAAGGATCTTAAAGTTACTTTGATTTCTTTCTTATATATAAATTATATGGTGATGAGAGCAGGGAGTAGAAACAATTCTCTATAATGCACTTTGCCTGCTGGTAAATAAATAGCCTGATAATCCCAAGATAAATTTTGTGACCCAAAGCTACAACAATAATTCACACACTTAAAAAAGGTGATGGTTCATCATATTACTTTGTGACATGAGAATATGACTCCTCTAGAAATGAAGTGTAACAATCTATAGCCTGTAATGGATTTGTCATCAGTTATGAATAATGAATATGCTTTTGAAAAAATCCTTATTAAAAAGTTCATAAGGGACAAAAAATAGTTCTTCACTGCATTCCTTTTTCTTAAGAGTTCATAGTGTTAACCACCCTTTGCACAGATGTTTCCTCCTTAGTAGTGCCTCTTATGATGAAAGCATAAGTATAAAAGCCACATGGAGAATTAGAAAATAGTTATCTAATTTATTTGCCATGCATTTTGTTTCAAATTCCTTATACTGTACAAAGATAGGTATTACAATAAAATTATTATATA
>VWZU01008697.1:10001-32657 GCA_013397095.1 Sterrhoptilus dennistouni
GCGCCAGTCCCAAGGAGCTCCAGCCCCAAAGAGCTCCAGTCCCAAAGAGCTCCAGACTCAAACAGCTCCGGCCCCAAACAGCTCTGGCCCCGCTGAGGCTTCCGCAGCTTCCAGGAAGACATACAGCTCCAGCTCAGCTTTCCCCCCTCTCTGGGAGCTGAAAAAGCTCTTTGGAAGCAGAAAAGCAGCAGCAGTTGTGGCTCCTCAGTGCCTGCCCCAGGCTCTCCCCTGCAGCCTCTCCCCGCTGTCAAAGGCAGCCTCAGTCTGGGTGTTTCCCATGGCAGGGCTGGGTGGGGAAGATCCCAAAACGACTCTCACAGAGCTCAGGCCCTGGAGCTGGGGAGCTCTGCCGGCCAATGCCCTGCAGTAACCCGGCCCGGCCTCCCAGCAGATGTTTCCTGTCATGGAAAGTTGCTGGACAGAGTGTGCTGGCCCGAGGGGAGCCAGGACAGGCTGGGATGTGGCCCCATCCCACTCCCTGCAACCCTCAGAGCACATTTTCCTCTCCCAAACACAGGTGGGGAGGACTGGGCTCCTACTGACCTGCCCACACTGACTGGGACAGCAAATGTTTCTAATATTCTAATACTTAGCAACACCTGAAAGAGACAATTGGTGTCTTTTCACAGCTCAGGTCAGTAAAGGAAGAAGAAAAATATTCAGGCGTGGGATAGTGTAGTGGTGGATAAAAATAAAGAAAAAAGGATAAAGGTAAAGAGATAAATAACAGATAAATAGATAAATAATAGATAGATAAATAGATAAATAATAGATAGATAAATAGATAAATAATTAAATAAAGATAAATAGATAAAAATATAAATAAAGATAAATAGATAAATAACAGATAAATAATAGATAAATAGATAAATCATAGATAGGTAAAGAAAGGAATAAAGATAATTAGATAAAGATAAATAGATTAAAATAAAGATAAATAGATAAAGATTCATAGATAAATAGATAAATAATAGATAAATTAAAAATAGATTATAAATAGATAAATAATTAAATAAAGATAAATAGATAAATCATAGATAGGTAAAGAAAGGAATAAAGATAATTAGATAAAAATAAAGGATGTGTCTGGGAGGAACCAGCCATGGGAGACACACCCAGGCAGAATTCTGAGGAGCTGCACCACTCCTGGGTGCATCTCTGAGCCCACTCTTCTTCCCCCCAAAAACCAGGACTTGGTAGGATCCATTAATCAGTCAGGTCACTTTGGAAATGAAGGGTTTCCTCCAGGGAATGGACTCCCTGCAGGTGCAGGAGATTTTTGGGGTACTGGCACCGTCTGTGTCCCTGTGCCCCCAGCCCCTCCATCTCCCCGCTCAGGTGTGCAGGTAAATGCCCCAGACCTGCTCAGCTGTGAGCAAACACCAAAATAAACCCCTCATCCCTCCAGAACTGGGCACACAGATCTCAACAAAGCCCCAAGGAACCAAACCAGCCCTGCAGAGTCACTGCTCTGCTCACTGACAGCTCTGTCTGCCCAAAATCATTGGAGCAGGGGAGCACAGAGCTCTCCCCACTCAGCACTGCATCCATCTGCACCCCAAGGTGAGGGAATTATTAAAAAAAAAAAAAACATTCTGTAGCTGTGGAGGACAAAGAATTGGCACTGCAATGCTTTTGCTGAACGGCTCTCTTGGCTGGAGACTGGGATTGAAGAAAAAATTTTTAAAAAATTAAAAAATAAATAAAACGAGAAAAAAAAATTAAAAAAAAAGAAAAGGAAAAAAAATAAAAAAAGAAAAAAAAGAAAATAAAACCATCCCCAGCCACTGAGTGCCAGCAGTGCTGGGAAGAGCTGGCCTGGAGCTGCAGGCAGCAAATATTAACTCCAGTGCAAACACAGGGATGGGACAGGATGGCACTGCCAAGGTGAGGGAATGGGGACACAGGGGACACTGCCCGTGGTGACATCTCCTCCTCACACACAAACAAATCCTCCAGGGGAAATTAAACCCTGCTGGGGGATGGGGCAGGACAAGCCTGAGAACACAAAACCTGGAATGGTGAGTCTTGGGCAGCACAGAAAACAGGGAACAGAGATGGCACAGAGGAGAGGGGGAAGGAAAACCTCATCCACTTTTCATGCCTGATGGATTTCCATGATTTCCATTGCTTCTGGAAAACTATTGGAATAAACAGAACATATTCCCTGTGCATGGGGGAGAGTTCAGACCCCACTGACAGCAGGGCTGGTATAAAAAACCACCAAAGAAACCACTTATCCCACAGCATCTCCTCCAAACCCACTCTGGCTGCTCAGATTTTCCATCTTTTTTCCTTTTTTCTCCCTTTAAAAGTGAATGAAAAGCAGAATGAAGATGCTTTAAAGTGATCACTGGCCATCTGGGCTGGAAAATGGACCTGAGCTCATCATCACCACACAAGAGTTCACTGCTAATTTAGTGCGTTTATAACCCAACAACTCAGCCAGGCTGAGCAATCCACATGCTGAAAGTCATGGAAAATCTGACAGGGTGAAAAAAAGTACCTGAAAGGGAGGGAGTTAACATTGCTGCAGAAACAATTTGATGAAATGGTTGCTGGGAGCTAAAAGATGATTGTGCTGATTTGCAGAGAAAAGGGGGGAAATCTGACAAGATGGAAAATACCTGAAAGGGAGGGAGTTAATGTTGCTGCAGGAATAATTGGATGAAATGGCTGCTGGGAGCTCAAAGATGATTGTGCTGATTTGCAGAGAAAAGGGCTCTCCAGCACCCTGCTCACTCATCAGGCCTGGATTTTTGATTTAAACTCTGGTGCTGAGGGAGGCTCAGCCTGCCAGTCCTGGGAAAGGTGTTCCTGATGTCCTCCCTAAAATGAGACAACATTCCCCTCTGCCTTTATAGGGAATATTTTACTCTTCCCAGCAGCTGAGTTTCCCTCTGCTGTGGCATCCACGAGGTCTCCAAGAAAAGACACAGCACTGAGACCAGCCAGGGCTGGGTTCTGCTCGGTCTTGTGATGTCTGGTCATTCTTCAGAAGCTCAAGAGCTGCTCAGAGTTCCCCACAAAGGCCCTTTGCAGCATCACAACCCATGACAGATGCTCAGCCAGCTCCTCCTGCACAGCCTTTCCCAAAGGAAAACTCTGGGCTCTCCCTGCTGGCATTTTGGGTTTATTTTTGAGACTCTGAGCTCCTGCCAGGCTGAGGGCTGCCCTGAGTGCACAAATTTGTTTGCAGAGCTGCAGGAGCAGGGCTCCTGTCCCACTCCCTGCAATCCTCAGGGCAGACTTTGCTCTCCCAAACACAGGTGGGAAGGACTGAGCTCCTACTGACCTGCCCACACTGACTGGGACAGCAAATGTTTCTAATATTCTAATACTTAGCAACACCTGAAAGAGACAATTGGTGTCTTGTCATTGCTCAGGCCAGTTAAAGGAAGAAGAAAAATACTCAGGCGTGTGATAGTGTAGTAGTGGATAAAAATAAAGATAAATAGATAAATAATAGACAGATAAATAAATAGATAAATAATATTAACCTGCCCAGACTGAGCAGGGGCAAATATTTCTAATATTCTAATATTTCTAATATTCTAATATTCCTAATATTCTAATATTTAGGAAAACCTGTAAGAGACAATTGGTGTCTTTTCACTTCTCAGTTAAAGGAAGAAGTAAAATATTCAAGAGTGTGATAGATAAAAATAAAGGAATAAAGGGCAAGGCAGACCTTGGGATATAACTGCTGAAGTGAAGATCTCATGGATTTAAATCTCACCTCTTCCGTGGTGTCAATTGTGTTTCCTCTAACTTTTCCAGATCATCTTATCCATTCTCTTTTCCAGAGCAACCTCTGGGTTCTCCTGGTGCTGAATTTAAGAGCCCAGCCTTGCTCTAGAGCAGCAGAAACGCCGCAGGGCACTGAGACAGAAAACTCATTTAGGAACAGGGAAGCAGAAGGTTCACAGCCCAAGGGAGACAGAACGAGGCAGGAAAACCATGACAGGTTTGCCAGGCTCAACTGTGACACAGAAATGAGAGCTCAGAAATGGGGCCCTTTGCCCAAAACACAGAGAAAAGGAGAGAGATTTTATCCCTGGTGGAAAAACATCTCCAGTTTGTCTCTCATTGGAATGACAGTGGGTGACAAATGCTTTCTCCCAAGTGTGGAGTTACTGACACCCCCACAGACAGAGCAGCTCCCCCTCAGTGTCCTCAGGGAAGTGAAACACAAATTTCCCAGCTCTCTGAGCACCCCAGGGGTGCAGAGTGAGGCACATCTCTGTTTCAGCCAACAAAGCTACACAGGAACTTTCCTTTTAAGGTCTGAGGTGAACTTTTACAAATTATTTTAAAATAATAAATTAATTAGCAATAATTCACCGTGCAGACACACAACCCAAAGCAGACACAACTGATGGTTAAACCACAAATGACCAACAGATGTTTTTCCCCCCTAAAACCCACAATATTTCCAAACCAAAGTCTCCACGTGCACAATTCCTCACTAAAGGCATAAGAAGCACCTTGGGGACTTCTCCTTTCCACCGACCTTGTGCTCTTCCACCACGAGGACAAGAACACAGAGCAAACCCCAAAACCCTGAGTGCATTTATTCCCAAACTGGAATTGAGAATAATCTCTCCTCAATCTCACAGTGCACCTGCACCACTTTGCATTGGTTCTCTGCAAAGCCAAGCAGAGAAAGCACAACCAGAGAGAGAGAGAGGGGCAGGTCTGCCAAACCAACCCACAACCTCATTTCACCCCTCTCCTCCCACTTTTCCCAGGGACAGGGATTGCAATCCCCAAAAAAAAGCACTGGTGGGATCGAAAGGAGAACACACAAGGCAGGAGAAGTTGGTGGCATCTAAGGAAAAAAAAAATTAGAGATAAAGAACTTCAGGAGAGGGGAAAGGGAAGGTTCCAACTGGCAAAGAGGAAGGCGGTGCTCCAGAGACAAAAAGACCAGGTAAAAGCAGCAAGAAAATGAAGAAAACTGGTGATGCCCTGTGGATCTGTGAGGCCCAAGTGCTCTTTGAGGCAGGGATTATTTTTTGGGCTGAGTTTGCACAGTGCCTGGCACCCAGGGCTGCTGAGCTGGCACACAGAACAATGTGGAGGGTGCTCTGGGCACGGTGGGGTTTGTGTAAAATGAGAGTGGGGGAAAGGGAGCAAAGGAAATTGTGAGGTTACACAGAGGCAGAAGAGTCCAGGGATTCATTTCTAGAGCTGCTCTCAGAGGGGAGAGGAATGGTCCAAATGGCAGAAAAATCCTGCCTGGAAGGAGCTGGCAAAGAAGGGAAACTCTATCAGAGAGATGCATTAGCAAATTTTTAATGGGAATAACACTGCCAAGTAGGACTGACTGCCTTCCTGGAGTCTGGGGCTCATCCATATTTTCACCCTGCTGCTTTTATCTGGCCAGAATGTCTCTGCTAACTAGAAAACGGGTTTGTTTCGTTTTGTTTACAAAGGAAAATAACGGGGTGGGGTGGGGAAAACCACAAAAAAATGCAGCCAGTGCTTACTCTCCGGATGTACTGTCTCTCATGCTGAAAATATATGGAGGAAAAACAAGAGAACAGAAAGATAAGATAGAGAGGACATGAAAACACAAGAGACCCACAGAAGCAGAGCACAGCAAAGCATCATGCAGCAGGGAATGGAGCTCAGCAGCTACAGGCAGAAGCAGCGAGAGCCAAAGTCACCTCTAGCCTGGTGACAGAGTCAGGGTTTGGCAGCAGCCAGGTCAGGCTGGGGCATCTGCTCACAGCCTTTATCTGTGGGCCTGAAATTTCTGGGTCTGAGAGATTTTAGCAGCTGTTAAAATGTCTCAGACCCAGAAATATCAGGCCCACACTTATCTGCCATTTCTCCACCAGTTTGGCCCACCTCGTTTTGTATTTTATTCCTAAAGCCACAGCCCCTCTCTGCCTCTGGGATCTCCTCCTGCCCAATGCTGCTCACACCCAGCAGGTTCCTCACTCTGCCTCTCCCCTCTGTCAGACCTGACCAGCCAAGATCTCACACCTGCTCTGATCTGAATGGCTGCAGGAGGGCAGGAGCTGTGGTTCCTCCAGAGCCCCCAGGGTGGGGACCCCGCCGTGCAAAGGTGACACTGGCTGTGTCCCCAGAGCAGGGCCACTCGTGCTGGCACAAGGAAAAACAACACCGAGGCAGAAGCAAAGGGTGGTGGGGGGTTTCTCTGGGGTTGGGAGAAAATGATTCCTCTGTCGCCCCCGCAGCACCCTGAGAGATGCAAAGGGTTTGCAGGGTGGCAGCTCTGCTTGTCACCACCGTGTGTCACCACCGTGTGTCACCACCATGTGTCACCACATCCCGGCCCCCCCCAGCTGAGAAACCAGAGGTGCAGGATGTGGGGAGCGCCACGAGAGTGACCAAAGGGACAAAGCTCCTGCTCTGTGGCCTCTGGCATCCCTTTCCTGGGGATGTCAGCCCTCCTTTGCCAGTGCTGAGCCATTTCCACCTCTGCTCCTGCTGGAAATGGTCAGAGTGTCCCAGTGCCACTGCAAAGCCCCTTTGCACCTTCCCCCCACCCAACCCAGAGCCACCCAGGGACAAGAGAAACGGGAGTACTTACATTATACCAACTCTGGCTTTTCTGTAAGGACAAAATAAAAGAGAAGCATTAGTTAGCACAGAGATCTTTAGGATCAAAAGGAAAGAGGGACAGAGAGAGCAGGTCCGATCTGGTTTGGATCATTAGTGGAGTGAAAGTGGGATTAAACAGAAGATTTCAATGGATTTCACAGTGTGGTCTAACACATCCCCAGTTACAGGAGCAAGGGACAAATCCAGCAGCAGGAGTCTGGAATAGGAGACAGTTCAGGCCAAGTGTGCATGTCCCCATGCACACACACACAGACATGCTGTCAGCTTGTCTGCAGACCAGCAGTGCCAGCCAGCAACACAGGAGCTCATCATTATCATCATCATCATCATCACATCAGCACTGCCAGCCACCTCTTCAGGGGCTTCATTCTTCCACTGGCCAGGTGGCAAAACTCACTCAGAGCAGCCCTGGCAGCACTGCTAAGGGCAGGGACACAGCTTTGCTCACAAAAGGCAAATGTTCCAAGGGTATTTTGAATTTTAAAAGGGAGACACACACACACAGAGCCAGGAAAAGTGCTGTAGAAAATCGGTAGAAAAGCTAAGCAAGGAGAAAAAAAAAAGGCTGGGATTTTATTTTTTTTTTCAGCATTTCAGTGCACAGTGTTTTGCATCATCTGCACATATGATTTTTTTTTTTTTTCAGTCCTTATCATGGCATTTCAGATGGTTGGAGAGGACAGGCCACACACACCGGAGCACACACAAGAGCTGGCTCAGCTTGGAAAGTCACACTCGGCAACTTTCAGCTGGAGGTGAGATTTATCTGCACAGGGAGAGGAAGAAATGAGCTTCCCCCTCCCACTCCAGACAGGCTGACTTTCCAACAGCAGGACACTGAGCAGAGCTGCCAGGACACACAGGAATCCCCCTTTTTGGGGGGATTTCCCTGCTGGCAGTGAAGCCTGGGGGCACAGGAGCCTTTCCCACTGAGGGTGGGCGCCTCCAGCCGTGCTGTTCCCCTCTCCCAAACACTTCCATCTGTAGGAACTGAGGACAGAAGCACAGTCTCACTGCTTTTCCTCCTCTGAAGCCATCTTGCTGCTGACCTTGGAGGATTTTCCAGGCTTTGCAGCCAGTTTGGAATGGGAAGGGAAACATTCTGTGCTGTGGCTGCAGGAGTTTCACTGGGAATTCCCTGGAATGGGACACTGCCTGCCCACCAAGGACACACAGGCTGTTCTGCCACAGGGAAGGAGGAGAAGTGTTTGTGAGGTCTGTGAAGGCACAGGGGCTGTTCCCAGCCCTGGATCTTCCTGCTCCAAGTCCCCTCTGTGGGACACTCCAGCCACAAAACCTCACTGGATCCCACTCCTGGAGCCAACAGTTCTGAAGGATCCACTGCAGAGCTCCCAGCCTCTAATGAAAAGCCTCACAGTAATACAGTACACAGGCTAAAATACAAAAAACTGACATTAAAAACATTAACATCCTTTTTTTTCCCCCCAAATCCTGGGGAAAGGAGATGAGCTGAGGCACTGAACACAGAGTATGGCTCATATCTCACACTCATTCCTCCAACCAGAGGAATCTCCTCTTACTTCCCACTCTTTTCCACACTTGGCCATACCTGATCCATTCATAAAGGACTGGGCTGAAGTCATCCCTGCCTACAAGTAGGACGTGGAAAAAAAAAAAAAAGCCTTATGCAACCCAGTGTAGACTAAAAAAAGAACCAGGGTAATTAATCTGAACCATGCACACAGCACCTTGTCCTCAGGAGCACAGGGCCTGAGATGAATCTGATTTTCCTGCAGATTTGTTTTGCCATCTGTCTGCCTTAATGAGCAAAAAGGCGTAATTCAGAGATTCCTGGGGAAAAAAAAAAAACAACCAAACCCCTCACAATCAAACTACAATTGGCACACACACAGCAGAGGCAGTGCTCAGTCAGGGTGCCCATGCTGTGGTGTGAGCACAGCCCAACAGGATTTCACTCCCCTCTGCTGCATTCATTGCAGGAACTATTTATTTTTTTTCCCTCCTCACATTTGAATTTCCTCCAGTCAAGGGTCCTCTATAAGGGAGCTCTGCAGGTTCTTCTTTAAGCTCTTCCACACACAAAAAAAATTATCCTGACATCCATAACTACACTGACATCTGTAATTTCACCAACATCCTTAATCATACCAACACTCAAATTTCATCTTTTGCCTCCACCAATATCAACAGATTTGTCTAAAATCCAAACAACCTCAGCCCTTAAATCTGTCTTCTATTTTCTCTTTTTTATCTATTTTATCTTTTTTTCTAAATATTTTTTAATCTATTTTATCTTTTTTTTTAAACCTCTCTTCTACTTTATCTTTTTTTTTTAACTCACTGAGAGGGAAATGCCAACTGTGAAAATCAAGAAAAATGGAGAAAATCAGTAAAATGGAGAGAGGGAGGTGGGAAAAAGAAAGAAAAAGGAAAAACATATTCTTACTTTGAGCAGGTTAAGTCTGTCATACTGGAAAAAGAAACCATAAGCATTAGAACTGAAAAGAGAAAATAAATAAGTGACAGGAGGAGGGGGCTGCACACAGACAGGGAGAAGATGGGGCTGCTTTGCAGAGATGATGCTACAGGAGCACAGAGCACAGCTCGTGGTTACAAGGGGGACTGTAACCAGGAAGAGCTTTGGAGGGATGTGAAAAATGGAATATTTTCTCTAAGCCTTTAACTTTAGCCTCTAAATAGTGATGATTTAGTGACCTCCCATGTGTGTGCACTGCCAGGGAAGGTTACAGCTCTGCACACAGCTCACACATTAAACCTCACCCTGAGAACTCCATCCAAACAGAGATTTTGCCTCTCAGCATCACTGGCAGCAGCACCACAACTCACTCTTTGCTGCTCCCAGGGGAACAGAAACCTTTTTGCCAAGTGAATGGCATGTCACAGAGCTCCAGGAGCATCCCTAAATCCCTCCCACACCTGGGCAGGCAGAGGCACAGAATCAGAGCTCGGGACAGATTCCAGAGCCCTCTCTCCTGATCTGTGCACCTGCAAAAGCTGCTCTGCCCACCCAGATCCTAAACGGCCACAACCCAAGGGAAATTATGGGATTTATTCCCCAAACCCTCACCCCAGCCCCAAATGATCAGGATTTCATCACCTACTACCTAAAGGGGGTTTGTCCCACCCAGTGGGAGGGGTGAATGAGAAGACACAGCCAAACCCTTCTCATCCTGGAAGGACAGGGTGCAACAGTCAGAAGCTGCAGGAGGGGAAAACCTATTTGGAGGGGAGGAAAAAGCCTATTCACAAGAGTGGTTAAGCACTGGAGCAGGGCTGTGGGATCTCCAGCCTTGGAGGGCTGCAAGATGTGGCTGGACAAGGGTTTAGACCAAGCTGATTTAACCCTGCCTTGAGCAGGGGCTTGGGGGAGAAACCTGAGATCCCTCCCAACCTAAACTGTTCTACAACCCCCAGCACCTGCACCAAAATTTGCATTTCCCCCTAACTGTAATATTAATCCTCAGCATTCAGCTTTAGCTACAGGCATTGGGAAGGATCAATCACTTTTATCCTCGGGCAAGAGCAAAATAGTTTAAAAATATGTATTTCATCACTGGCTACTAGCAAAAAGATGGGGTTTCCCTGAGCTGGGAAAGCTGCTCCAGAAAAGCCTAAAGCTCATTCAGACCTTGGTCTGTGGCACTGTGGTGGTGTCAGGGTGGCAAAGAGAGCTCCAGGAAAGATTCCCTTGGGATAAAATTCCAGTGCCTAAAACTCCTGGAGGAGCACTGCTTCTAACAATTCCTGCTTAAAAACTCCTGGAGGAGCACTGCTCTGACAATTCCATGTTTAAAAACTCCTGGAGGAGCACTACCTCTGACAATTCCATGTTTAAAAACTCCTGGAGGAGCACTACCTCTGACAATTACAGTGCTTTAAAACTCCTGGAGGCGCACTGCTCTGACAATTCCACTGTCTAAAAACTGGTGAAGCACTGCCTCTGACAATTCCAGTGCTGTAAAAACTCCAGGAGGAGCACTGCCTCTGACAATTCCAGTGCTTTAAAAACTCCTGGAGGAGCACTGCTCTGACAATTCCAGTGCTTAAAACTCCTGGAGGAGCACTCCCTCTGATGGCAGAGCTGCAGCACGACAGAACACCACAGACAAAAGAGGGCAGGGAACTCAAGCAGATCTTCCAGCCATTGTACCAACACAGCAGCAAACTCATGGGCTCAAGCTGTTCCACCTCATTAGCCAGACAGGTTGGGAAACCAAACCATTCTTCCTGCAGGAGATGAGTGGGGAGAGGAGAAGAGGCTGAGAAAGGAGAGTTTATAATCTTTGCCCCTTGAGTTTTTTTGTTCTTACCCTGTCCCTGTATGAGCAGACAATGGAATCATCTGCGTGGGGAGAAGCAGGGCGTTTAATGCCTGAAAATTCTGCATTTGTGCCAGAGGAAGCAGCTTGTGGAGCACAGAGCAGAGCTCCAGGCTGCACACTCAATGATCCTCATGGATCCAGCTCAGGATATTCTGTGTGAGCAGTGCAGGATGCCCTGACAGGCTGCTGGGGGTCCTGCCTGGGATCCCCTTCCCTCTGAACTCATCTGGGCTCTGCTTCCCTCCAGTTTCTCCAGCTGTCTCACGCTGGTTGGGTTTTTTCCCTCTCAGAGAAGCAGGAGCTGGCTGCAGGCACCTCCCAGCACCACTGCACACACATTTTACACACACATCCCTCTGCTCCAGGCTCATCCCCACCAATCCCTCTCCTAAAACCCCCTGCACTCTGCACCTGTCCTGGCCCACACACCTCTACTCACCAGCAATCCTGTCAGGGCTCTGCTACTCCAGACCTTCCACAGCACTTCTTTCACACCTCACCTTGAGACTTTGAGTCCCACAGTGCTCCTCTGCAGTTTATCCCAGCTACAGATACCAAAGCACAAGACAATCTGTCTAAAAAAAAGACGTCAAGAAGCTTCCAGCAGACACCAGCACATCATGCAAGGTCGGGCTGGTCACAAGGACCACGACCAAGGGAAGACACTGAGCCAGCATTGCTCTCTGAGAACTCGCCTAGAAGGAAACCTGAGGCTGGGGAAAGGCCAAGACAAGGATTTGGTGGATTTTTGTGAAGCCATCCAAGCCATTCTGCTTTCAGGGAGAGGAAATGCCAACAGCCTGGCACTTCCCCCAACAACATCCCACCTGCGTTTCTGATTTTCCCACTCTACTGAGGCCAACACAGAGGTGTGAGATCAAATCCCAAATGAGCTTATCTCCAATTCAAGCACCCACAGAGGGATCTTCCACTTATCACCTCTCAGAGCGAGCCCATGAATTCTCACAATTCATTTGGGACAGGTCTGTTCTACCAGGTTCAAGCTGGGTTCATTTGAAATCACGGATCTTTCATATTTACATCACACAGGAGAGCGTGCAAGGGCAGTGAGCTGAGATCACTGGCCACAAAAAAAGCTATTCATCATGAAAAGCAGGGAAGAAGTCATGGAGAAGAACTCTTGTTCCTGAAATCATGGAGGAAGAAGACAGGAAAGAGAAGGAATCACGGTTCTGTTCAGCTCCAGAGGATTTCTCCCTGGCAAAGCTCACTCCAAGGGAGAGGAGAAAGCAGAACTCAAAGGCTGATTTGGGAGCAGCTGGAGGGGTGTGATGAACAGGCCAGTTCTCAGTCTGTGTGAGCAAATCCCAGCGAGATGCCAGTGATGTAAGTGAACCCAGCTTCCAGCTACAGGCACGGGGCTGAGCTCTTGCTGGCATTCTCACAGCCACAGCAGGAGAATGCCTGACTGGGGTCAGCACTCAGCACCACAGGGAGGGTTCCTGAGTAGTGAGACAGCTCTACAGTGGGGGACAGGAGAGAAAAAAGAAGGCTTACTTTGGAGAGGCGCTTGTGTGACTTAATCGGAGAGAAAGCATGCAGGAATGAAAAGAGAGAAATTAGGGAAAGAAGAAAAAAATTACCTCGCAGATCAAGAGAAGGAAAACCCACACACCCAACAGAGAGCATTGTACCCCCTTCTTCCTTGTGGAAAGCACCAGGAGTTAAAGTTCAGCTTTAGTAATCACCTTTTTGATAAAAATCTCACTCCCATGACTTTAATTCACAGCATTTTGAAGGCCAGGGCGATGCAACTCCTTCCTCCCTGTGGTTCTCCCATCCCAGGGAGCCCATTTCCCTGCGAGCATCCCCAGTGTGGCTCCAAGCACATCCTGCCTGCCTCCCATCCCAAGGCTTCCCTTTGGGAGCACAGTGCTGGCAGCCCCGTGCTGAGGGTGTCACCGGCCCTGGGACAGGGTTTGTAGGTCACTGTGTGCACAGGAAGCCAGGCTGACCCCAAGGGCAACCTCAGAACGTCAGTGATTCAGCTTGAAAAACTCTTTTCCCCCCTCTTTTGAGCTCACAGACTGCCCCAGTGGTGGTGAGAGATCAGAATGTGGGCCACTGAGTGCTGAGTGGTGGCCACAAAGGGGAGGGGATGGAGATTTCTTGTCTGTGACACAATCCAGCAATAAACCAGGCAAAGATCTAACAATTCATTTTATACAGGCCATCAGAGTTCTGCCTGTGAAATCATCCTGGCTGAAACAGCTCGCTTCCAAAATCTGGGCAAACACAAGTGCTCCTGACAGCTACCAGTGTTACATTTATCTATATGCTATCACTGATACCAGGGCTATAATCAAAGGTTTGTTTGGTACCTCAGGCTCTTGTGTGTCTTGTCCCACAGCACCCACAAAAACCTAGAGCCAAACCTGAAACTCTCTTCCTCTGTACAGCAAAGACAAGGCTGGTTCTACTATGGTCCAAAGGCACAAAACCTGCCTGGGGAAAATATCAGCTACCCTGGGCAAGGCAGTCATGGAAGGAATGGGCAGAGGGCTGGAAAACTGATTCTCTGCCATTTGAACTGACTTCAGAGGGCTTGGATAGGACTGGGGAAATGCACAGGCCCTTCACAGGGGAAACCTTATTTATTTCCTGCCCCTTCATGATCCAGGTGATAACAAGTGATTGCAACAGCTGATTTTTCAAGGCCTTTCTCAAAACCACAGAGCCTCCCAGAGAACAGGACCTTAACTCCGCTGCATTCATTGCAGGAACTGGTTTTTTTTCCCCTCCTCACATTTGAATTCCCCTGAATCAAGAGTCTTCTATAAGGGAGCTCTGCAGGTTCTTCTTTAAGCTCTTCCATACACACAAAAAAAAAAATTATCCTGACATCCATAATTATACTACAGAAAGTTGTAGACTCAGAGCTGTGCTGACCCAGGACTCTGAGTTTAGGAGAACCTTCAGAAATACGACGGGGGAAGAGGGAGGGAAGGAAGTCAGAGATAAAAAGGGCAGAGGACAAAGGCAGTGCAGCACAAGCCCAGCACCACGGACACGAGGGACACCAGCCCTCTGCTCACCCCTCACCTTGGAGTTCTTGGCCCCGCTGCGGCCGGACTGGGAGGAGCAGCTCCTCTGGACTCCCTGCTCCGGCGTGGATGGGGACTTGTCCGAGGAGTGGTCGGAGCCCTTCTCCACCATGGCGTCCCCCGGGGCGTCCTGCGGCGTGGGCGAGCGCGAGCGTTTGCGCAGGATCGGGGAGCAGGCGGGCGTGCTGCGGTTGGAGTTACTGGCAGTACTGCAGGGGGAGAGGAGGAGACAGCAGGGTTAGACCATCTCCAGAGTGAAACTGCTGCTATATCCCAAGTTACACCCTGATCTGCACCCCAAGCTGCATCCTGAGCTGTGCAGGAGGGTGTGCTGCGGTTGGAGTTACTGGTAGTACTGCAGGGAGAGAGGAAGGGAGAAGAGAGAAGGGTTAAACCATCCCCAGAGTGAAACAGCTGCTGTATCCCAACCTGCACCCTGATCTTACAGTGATCTGCACCCCAAGCTGCATCCTGAGATGTGCAGGCGGATGTGCTGCTGCATCCCAACCTGCACCCTGATCTGGACCCTGATCTGCATACTGAGCTGCACCCCAAGTTAAACCCCAAGCTGCATCCCGAGCTGCACCCCAAGCTGTGCAGGCAGGTGTGCTGTGGTTGGAGTTACTGCCAGTACTGCAGGGAGAAAGGAGAACAGGGCAGGGTTAAACCATCCCCAAAATGAAACAGCTGCTGCATCCCGATCTGCATCCTGATCTGCTCCCCAGTCTACACCCTGAGCTGTGCAGACAGGCATGCTGTGGTTGGAGTTATTGGCAGCACTGCAGGGAGAGAGGAAGGGAGAAGAGAATAGGTTAAACCATCCCCAGAGTGAAACTGCTGCACCCCGAGCTGAGCAGCACCTGCAGGGCTCCCCCAGGGCTCCCCCAGGCATGCTGTGGTTGGAGTTATTGGCAGCACTGCAGGGAGAGAGGAAGGGAGAAGAGAATAGGTTAAACCATCCCCAGAGTGAAACTGCTGCACCCCGAGCTGAGCAGCACCTGCAGGGCTCCCCCAGGGCTCCCCCAGGCACTGCAGGCAGAGCTGCTTCCTGAGCAATCACCCCCCGGTGCCCCCCGGTGCATTCAGGCGGTTCTCATTTAGCAGGGACAGAGGAACTGCTGGCAGTGCCTTTCTCCACCCACCCCTCAAACCCTCAGACCACAGAGCAGTGCCCACGAGAACGAACTCGTTGACTGCTGTGGCCTCCTGGAGTGATCTGAGCTTAGAAAAGTCAAATGTGCACCCAAAAGGAGAGAGGTGTGCTCTCCTCTCAGTGTGTTCTCAATGCAGCCTCACTCTGCCCCTCCTCTGTTAGTGCAGCTCTTCTCAACAGGATGCACGGAAACAGGGTCACATCTTTCAGAAAACAACCCATGAAAGAGCATCAGAAATGCTGGGGCTCAGGGAGGGGAGTCATGATGACATTCAATGCAGCATTTCCTGTACAGAACCATCCTTTCCCACACAAAATGGGCATGAAAATTTTAGGTTTTCTGTGACCTAAAAGCTTTTATGATTAATAAAATAAAATAAAATCCAGTTCCTCTTTCACAATGGGAGAAGCAAGGCCTTTCAGAGTTTTACAGAAATGATATGGGGAATGAAACTTCTCATCCTCTTTCCTCAGCAAATGCCCCAACACCTAGATCAGCAAGCCAGCAACGTACACACGAACACAGAACAGGAAAACTCAGATTTCCTCACTGCTCCTTCTCTTTTGATGCCTCTCCTTCCTGCCAGACTCTTCAAAATACCACACACTACACCCATTTTTCCCTCAGTCACTCATTTCCTTCAGGAGTCAAATCTATTTCTGGCCAGTCCAGACATCCTCGAGGCTTTTCCAGCTGGCCCTGCCCAAGCCAGCAGGTTACAGAGGAGCCTGGGCTGATGCAAGGATTGGATCTGTGTTAACTTCTCCAGGACCCTGTTATCTCATGAGCAACCAAACAGGCCACATCTGACAGCAGGAGAAGGATGGAGGAATTACAACTGCAAGGGACTTAATTAAAGAAGTTGTTACAATCAGACTCTTTAGGGCTCTGATTTAAGCCAAATTAGATACAGCAATCCCAATGAAGGAACTCCAAATGGGTCATTTCCTCCCTGAAAATCTAGGAGATTTCTGAGGTTCCATTAATTCCCAGATAAAAGCCATATCCATCTCTTCTTAGCTCTGAGGATGCCAAAACCATTGCACAAGCCTTATTAGGTGTGAGCAGCCAGTGTAACACACTTCTGCAGCAGTTACCACCAGGTTTGGGTTGGTTTGGTTCTGGATGAGCTGGTCTCGTAAATGATCCTTTATTTGCTCACTGCTTGTGTCAAGGCACAAGTGATGAAACTCTCCCTGAGCAGCCTGCAGGAAGCACACAGCCAAGCTGCTTATGCAAACAGGGCCAGAATCAGATTTCCTAGGAGCTGGCACAGGGCAGGAACAGCAGCATGGAGCTCCACAAGGAGCCCCTGAGAAGATGCTTCCACCACTACAAAGTGTGGAATTTCATACAGATGATGAACAGGCTTGGGAAAATGGGTTTGCAAAATGTTCTGTAGGCAGGGAGGTGGATCAAGCTAAACTCTGTTCTGTTACCTATTTCTACTCAGTAGGATTAGAAATATAGATATAGACCAAAAAAAACCCTGCTCATATATCACCCAAGCCCCAAGGCAGCTCCAGAGAAATTCCCTCTTGGCTTGGGGGTTCTTCACAAGCAGCAATGGCACATCCCCAAATAAAATATTGTCACATCATCTCATCCTGTGCCCTCCCTTTCCCTGGACAAGGCGCAGGAATATTGAATGCTAAACCACTGCACCAATAACTGTAACAATATTCAAGATTTAATCTCCCCCAAATAATAATTGAAGCAAAAGACAAATCAAAAAAAAATTATCTGGACCATTCTCCCAGCAGCACTGCCTGCAGCAGTTTAGGTATAACATGATGTAATATTATCAGGAATTCCTTAGTTTATTGAAGTATTAAAAATAGCATCAGGTTCCTTCACATATTTTCATCTGTCTGTGCTCCTGCTGCTCCTCCTCCTGCTAAACTCAGTTTTAGCAGCCCAGCAGAGCTGTATTAGTGACTCCAAGTCCATCAGCAGTGGTCCCAGAGGTGGACACGGTTCTGAATTGCCATTTTCACAGACTGTAGAAAAAGCAAACTTCTTGTTAAAACCTCTAAATCCTGAGGCTGTGCTGGCCCTGCCTGCCCCCAGCGTGCTTGAGGCAACATAAGCTGGTTTGTGTGAGAGGTCCCCAAAAACACAAGGCATTTCCCCTGGCTAACACATCACTGGGCCAAATCCCTCTGAACAGATGAACTAATTTTTCCTCTTCAGCTCCACAAAACCCGAGTTTACCACGCACAACCTCTGTCTCATTTTCAGTTTGTGTGGGTTCACAGTTTCACTTTGAGTTTGAGTTTAGAGCAGCTCTGTAAAGCTCAAGCCAAATTCAGTCCAGGCTCTGTTTGCTTTCAGTTTGCAGCTGGGAGATTTTGCTGCTGCTCAATCGAAGCTCAGAACGAGCAGCTCAAACCTGGGGGTACAGCTGCCATCAGGTGCAGCTGAAACTCAAGATGAAAAACGCTGGAAGGTTTGGTGCTGTTTTAGTATTTTTATGGCCTTACAAAGCTCCTCAAGGTGGGTTTTCAGTCACAGTCCAGAAAGCTGCACAGGAGCAGCATCAGCACTGACATGCTCAGAGCTGGTAATTTTATTTTTGCCAGCTCACCCTGCTGTAGCCATATATTTTGGTGCCAGGTCTGCCAAGCACAACCTTGGGCAAGGTTCTGTCTTCCAAGCTCATTTTTTTAGCTCAAACAATTAAATCCATTCACATATATTGTGTTAGATATGTGTGGATTCTCACTTTTGCAGAAATAGGGGGGAAAAATAACATCCAAAGTTCCTTCTTTGACTCCCCCTGAAGTCAGTGGCACAAATACCAAACCCAGGAGGGCTGAAATTCCCCTCCTGCTCTCTGATGACTGGGAAAAGCTGAATATTTCAGCACTGACTTGCTCAGAGCAGGTAATTTTATTTTCGCCCAGCTCACACTGCCACATCCACACATTTTGGTGCCAGCTCTGCCAAGCACGACCTTGGGCAAGATTCTGTCTTCCAAGCTCATTTTTTAGCTTAAAAACATATGCATATACATAAATATATACATATATATTGTGTTAGGTGTGTGTGGATTCTCACCTTTGCAGAAATAGGGAGAGGAAAAATAACATCAAGGGCTCCTTCTCTGGCTGTCCCTGAAGTCAGTGGCACAAATATCAAACCCAGGAGGGCTGGAATTCCCCTCCTGCCCTCTGATGACTGGGAAAAGCTGAATATTTCAGCACTGACTTGCTCAGAGCTGGTAATTTTATTTTTGCCCAGCTCACACTGCCACAGCCACACATTTTGGTGCCAGCTCTGCCAAGCACGACCTTGGACAAGATTCTGTCTTCCAAGATAACTTTTTTTAGTTCAAATTATTAAATCCATCCACATATATCGTGTTAGATGTGGATTCTCACCTTTGCAGAAATAGGGGCGGGGGGAGGGAAATAACATCCAGGGCTCCTTCTTTGGCTCTCCCTGAAGTCAGTGGCACAAATACCAAACCCAGGAGGGCTGAAATTCCCCTCCTGCTCTCTGATGACTGGGAAAAGCTCAATATTCCTCACATGAAGGACTCCACAGACAGAGAAAACGACGAGTCTATTAACTGAACTGTGGATGGGCACAGAAAGCACAGGGCTGCCCCTGCCCTGAGCCCCTCCAAACTCCCCCAGCTCCTGCTCATTCCCTGGAGCTTGAATCCAGCCCAAGGCACAGCCATGACGAACGCTTTCTGCAGTTGCCACGGCGACCAGGGCCTGCAATTGAACCAGGAATCGACGCCTGAAATGCCAAAACGGCTTGACCCACTTTGAAAAAAAAAATAATTGTAATAAATAACGCTTTAGAGACCTAATTGCCCGGAGCTCATTCAGGGCCTCGCATCCCCCTGCCGAGTGGCCTTCAGTAGATGAGACACATTAAGAGAGGGACAGAACACAAACAAGCCCACCTAAGCAGCAGCCCCTTTGCTCGGAGGTGAAAACCCCTGCACGGAGCATTTTGAGAGCACAGAAGGCTGAGTTTGTCTCCTTGGTTTATGTCCTTGTTGTCCCTAAAGGAAAAAAAACTCATCAAAACACCATCAGCAAGGCTGGTGTGGGTGGGAAGGGGCCAAACTCTGCTCAGAGGTGGAGGAAAAGCATCAATACCTGCAGCAGTGCAGTAAAGGATCTGTAGCCGGCCAGTGTCTTGTTTTTTTAGCAGAAATTGTAGTGATAGGACAAGGAATAATAGATTCAGACTGAAAAAGGGGAAATTTAGGGGGGATAAATGGAAGAAATTCTTCCCTGTGAGGGTGGGCAGGCCCTGGCAGAGGGTGCCCAGAGAAGCTGTGGCTGCCTCATCCCTGGAATCCCAAGGATGGGGCCTGGAACCACCTGGGATAGTGGAAGGTGTCCCTGCCCATGGGACAGATGATGTTTAAGGGCCTTTCCAACCCAAACCATTCTGGGATCCCACAAGCTTTCCCTGAGCTGATGAAAAAGAGCATTTGGCAATGCACAGACCAGCCCCCGCTCATACCCTGCTCTGAGACATCAGGCAAGACACAGAAAAGCCAAATTTCCTCCTCCAACAGAGTATTTCCTGTAAGGATCTGAACCAGGTGATGAATAGAGTTTCACCAAGCAGTAATTTTTGGGAAAGGTATTTCACATGTTAAGCTTGGTGTTCTTAAAACCATAAAGGAGCTCTTTACAATGGAGAACTCCACAAGAACCCTGACTTTGCTGCAGTCTATTGAATGAATCCTGCAGGAATGACACCCAAACAGCCCTGAAGTGACACAGAAGTCTGTCCATCCCATCAGATCTGAAATCACAGACTGACACAGGCACCCTGCAGCAGCTCCTTCCCAACCCACAGGTGCCCCAAGAGCCAGCAGCCACCTCCAGCAGGGCATTGTCACAGCACCTGTGACACAGATTAACACAGAAAATCCCTTTGGCTCTGCCACTTGCAGGCTATGAACGAGAATTCAGCCAGAAGCAGGAAAAGGACCAAAGAATTTTGCAGCTAGAGCAGCTCAGCTGAACAAGCAGCAGCCTCAGGTACACAGCACTGACCACCTTTGCTGTGACCACCACCAGCTCCTCAGGGGGCAGAAAAAACACCAAGGGCACCATTCCCTGCAGAAAAAACAGCAGGGGCACCATTCCCTGCAGTGCATTTCTCAACTCCTTGGATCTCCTCATGGAAGTCCTGATCTGAAAAGCTCAAAGGCCTCCAAGTCTTCCCTCAGTCCTCACAAGAATTTGCTTTCCCAGAGTCATCCTGCAATTACTCACTTCTCCCTGCAGCACGGACCTGGTAATGAGCTCCTCCAGCCCAGAATTGGGGTTTGTTCTGCAATTTGAGCTGAATTTGGGAAGTGCTGAGCAATATGTCCCCAAACCAGCAAGGATGCACATATTGAAGCACATATTGAACCCTCTCTGTCTGAAATGTAAGGGCTGTGCTCAGTCAAGGCTGTGCCTACACTTTCCTGAACAAAACCAGAGGAGATCCTTGAGGACAACAACACAGAACTGTGCTGACAGTCTGGAAAAGAGAAGAAAGGTCAAGAAGGCACCTCAGGCCTGGCTGGAGCACTGAAAAGAGTTAATTCTCCTCAGAAACAGCTATTAGAGGGGTTAATTACACGCCTACAAAGATACTTTTCTGCCATCCAGTCTGACATCAGTGGAAAACGAGGAGATTCAGAAGCTCATTATGCAGTCTCCCAAGCAGCAAGCAGATGGTAACAACTTTTGATCACCAACCTACACTCCCCTTCAAATTGATAATCCAAGAATGAAAACCTGCACAGATCCTGGAGCAATTCCCTGGGCTCACCATTGCTCTACAAGCAATAACAAAATGTTATATTTCTATTACAGCTCCCTCCCAGCAAGAGAGACAAAAGAGAAAGCAATAAGTCAAAAAAGCAATGACACCTGCAGGGCTGTGCAGAAACCAAGGAGTGTTTCATGACAACTGCTTTGAAAAGAATCATAAAAATAGTCTGCCTTCTGTGTGTGTTTTTTCAGCAGAGAAGTCCAACCTTGTTTAAGATTTATTCTGTCTATTTTGATGTTTGGCAGAATGCTGTCCTCCCATGACATCCAATCACATGTTTACGTATTCATGAAATAAAATTAATGCAATTATTATGCCTCAGAGGATTAGCAAATCACTGCAAGCATTAGGGAGGAATTTGCCTTCTGCCCACAGCCAGCAGGGCGAGGATGGGCAGATGCATTATTAACCATGTCATTGTCCCCGTGGAACACCCGATCCTGGTTACCACTGGAGACAGACCCATGGACAAACGGCCTCATCTCTCACAGAAACTCCCCCTCGGACTGCTTGGAAGCAACCTCTCTCTTCCTGCTTGGAGTGGCTGCAAAAATCCCCAGGAAAAGTTGGGAAAATGTTTCTGGAATACAACAAGACAGATCTTAATGATGAAGTCCAAGAACGCACCAGTCACGACTTGGAAAAGGTCATTAATGTGCAGGGAACCACCACGGGTTATAAATCACACCCCAAACCCCTCCCTCAGTCACAAATTATTACAATTCCATTTGCTCCAAAGGGAGGCCAAGCCACATAAAACAAAGCATGATGGATAACACAAAGAAATCTGGGAAGCAGTAAAGGGGAAACGGCACCAAGGAAGAATTTCACATCCCTCTGGAGGTGACAGACACGGCCCCCAGCAGTGTCACCTGCAGGTCACCCACTCTACAGCTGAGCTTTCCAAGGAGGAACACATCCACGCTTTGTTTTCCTCCCCTCCCCACCACAAAGTCAACAGCTCTTGTAATTAACAGCAAGAACTGCAATGTCTGAGGTTTCCATCAATATCTCCAAGCCTGGAACTCGAGGCAGAACGGAGCTCGCAAAGCCTTGTTAAAAAAATAAACAAAGCAACAAAGACACTGTTAAACCATCTTTGATGTGAGGAAAAGTTTTGAAAACCTGACAGCTCAAAAGATAAAAATAAAAATTAAAGTAAATCCGAGCCTGTTTATTTTAATCCTCGCCGTTTCCAAGCAAACATCAGAATCCAGCAGTGGTTTGGGGATGCAATGCTGCTGTCAAATGTGTTTTATTTCAAGGGAGAGAGTGAGATAAAGCAACAGAGCTGATGATAAACCCCCAGCCCCACTTTTGGGTAGGGTATAGGTGTGATACCACTCCCAGGTTCCCTCCAGAAGAGCTCAGGCACTTTTCCCTGCTGCAATTCCAGCGAGGTTTTCTGGAATCTACCCCTGGCAGAGCAGTGTCCCCTTGGGCACATCCCAGCCTTGGGGCAGGGGTGTCACAAAGACCAGCCCACAGCGTGCCTGAGGAAGGCTCTGAGGAGGTCACTGAGGAACTGAGGAGGGCACTCAGGAGGGCTCAGGAAGGTTCTGAGGAACTGAGGAAGGCTCAGGAAGGCTCTGAACAGGGCCCAGAGGAGGGCCCTGAGGAAGGCTCTGAGGAAGGCTCAAGAGGGTTCAGAAAGGCCCTGAGGAGGGCTCTGAGGAAGGCCCTGAGGAGGGCTCAGGAAGGCTCTGAGGA
>VWZU01008697.1:40926-54171 GCA_013397095.1 Sterrhoptilus dennistouni
CACAAAAAAACACCACAACAACAAACCTATCCTGAGGGAAGACTCAGTGAAACAACCTCAGGATGTGCAAGCAGGATTAGCACTAGTGGGTAACTGGGTGGTAATCAGCATTTTGCACATGTTTAATTTGTTTTTTGCTCGTTCCACAGTTGCTTTTCTGCCATTCACCCTCTTTAGGGATGAATGGGTGGACTCCTGACTGCTCAACACGGGCCAGGGGGACTTTTCTGGCTGGTTTGACACTCCTGCTCATTCCATGGGTGCTACTCCTCAAACCCCACAGGATTCCCACCCTGTCAAGCAACAAGAAGCACTCTCCCTTTTCCCTTGTGGAAAACGGGCTCCTAGACAGGTGCCAGACCAAGCAAAGCTCATTTCTGAGCTGGCATTTTCACAGAGTCCATGGACTCCTGCGGCAGTGGGGGCTGGAGGAGGCAGAGAATCATGTGCTCACAGGCATGGGGAGGAAGAGGGGGAGGAGGAGAACAAGGGGAGAGAGAGAACAAAGTGTCAACATCTTAACTGGGACACACAAAGAGCCAGTTCTTAGTAAGAACTTAATCCAGGATTAACAAGAGGTCAGCTACCTCTGCAAGGAGACTGCACTAAAAGGAGCTAATTTGCTCTCCTTAATTGCACAAAGGGAACCACAAAGAATTAAAGACATTCACCAGCAGCAGGTCCCACCTCACCCAGGAAACACAGCCCCACCTGTTGTCCCCAACACCACGAGCCAGGAGCAGGAGAGGGGCAGGGATGGATGGCAGGAAAAAGGCTCTGGGAAGGTTCAGCATCAACAAGTGCCAGAGGGAGAGCTGGAGCCTCCACCAGCCAGGAGAAGCATTTGTAGCACAGCCAGAATCTGTCTTAGACAGTTTCCTCATCAGCCACTGCCATGGGCTGCCCCAAATCCCTGAGGGAAGCACAGCTATCAGTGCACAAACAGTGATGGCCATGAGGATGTTCAATGCAGTTCTGGCCTTCTTTAAACCAATGTGATCTCTGAAAACGAGGAGGAGGAGTAGCACAAGGCAAAACTGTGGTTGAGGCCAAGAGAATCCCATCCCAACATGGACAGGCACAGCAGGATGAATGCCAGGATGAAAGGAGAGCACACAGCACCACGGACAGGTAGCAGATCCCACCTGGAAACCTCCAGTTTGGAATGATGCAGTGGGAAAAGCTGAGCTGCCCACCCATACACCCCCTGCCTGCAATTCCTAACTGCGTATCACAAAGACACTCACACACCTTAAGTTCCCTGTCAGCCTCTGCTTGGTGCTAAATCCACCTGTTTGTTTTTTGTTTTTTTCTGTGGAGCCACTGCATGCTCTGTTCTCCTGCACTGGTGCATATTTTACCCCAGGAGCCCTCGCTGTGCACTGACAGGTAATGGATCCAGCAGGCAGCGCGCTCGAAAATGAAGATTAACGGGCACATCAATAACGCCAGCAGATGTCTCTGAGATGGAGCACTGATAAAAGGAACTCCTGCGTTTATTTGGGTTATAGCACCGTGCTGAGGCCTGGGAAGATGAGGCAGACACTGGCCTGAGTGCATCTCAGCAGGATCAGCTCCCAGTTTCAGGGAGGATGAAGGGGAAAGCAAAACAGGTCGGCCAGGGAAGGCTGCCCTGTACACAGGGAAAAATAGCAGAAACAGTAGCTCACACTAATTACAGGCCCCTGGGAAATCATCACAGTAGTGCCTCCATTATTTATCCTTCTTTTCTTCCCTCGGGACAGAGTTAAATGTTACACCACTCTACTTCCTATAGGACAGTCAGAAGGGACAAAGCAGCACCAAAATTTCACTTCAAACCCAACACAAACAAAGGAGTTCTTGGGATGCCTCTGGGGATACGTGACAGCCACCCCCTCTCTGCTCCCAAGGACTGAGCAGCAGCCCTCAGTTGTGCAGCTCCTGTGCAGGCTCAGCACAAAGGGAGAGCTCCCTGACAGCTGCTGCAGCTTCAATAGCTGCCATTGGGGAGAGCAGAATGAGCACCCACGGAGCTGTGCCAGGGCTGGGCTGCAGCAGCCTCCTGGTACAGACAGGCCCCATCCACCACCCAGCACCCTCTGCCCCCTATTCCCTGCTCCATGGAGCTGGAATGGCTCACAGCTCATTCATTAATAGAAGGAAAATTGTCCTAATTGTCCTAAAATGGTCTGTGGTCCAATCTCTTCCTCCAGCACTGGCTGGTGCAGTGTGTGCCTCTGCACTGTGTTATTCTGCTATGGCTGTTCCAGCTCTCCCAATTGTTCCAATCTGTTCATCCAAGCAGACACCAGCCCCTCCTGCAGCCTCCTACAGAGCACTGCCCCAGTCCCTGCCTTCAGCCCTGCCCTGTGCCTCCTCTCAGTTCCAATCCCAATCCCAACCCCAGTGGATTCATCCCTGCTCCCGGTGACATCCTTAACTTCACTTGGCCCTTTCCTCCAGATTCCTGAAATCTGCTGGGCTCGTCCTGAAACTCACCACTCTGAAACTCACCACTCTGAAACTCACCAAAAACACTGTCAGAGCTGCTCAGCACAGCCCCTGCTCCCACGACGACAGAATATTTCTCCACCTTAAGTCTTTCCCCCCCTTCCCGAGATTCCCCCATCCAACCGCAGCCCCATCCCAGCCCCGCATCCTTTTATCCTTTTATCCTTTTCCCCCGAGGAGCTGCCTGACCTCCAGCACACACAAGGAAGGAGTCCCCGCCTGCCTGGGAGATGAAAACGGAGGAGTTAAAGGATTCCACCTGTCAGGGCATCGCTCCTCCGGCAGGTCCCCGCAGCCTGCAGAACTTCTGCCGGGGGCCGCACCATGGAACCGCCCGGGAACCTCCCTGCTGCTGCTGCTGCTGCTGCTGCTGCTGCTCCGAGGCATCTCACGGCCGCCAAAGGAGTCTGACAAAAAGATTCCTCGCTCTGATAAGGGCTTGGCATGGCTGGAACAAAGCCGCCTTTTGCAATGCGCTGCCCGGCTCTGGCATCCGAGCCGCCCGCTGCCCACTGGGGAGAAAAGCTCCCACTGGGGCTTTAAGGATGTCCCGCATGGCCTGGTTAACCCTGGATGCTCCTCGCACTGAGAAATCCCAGGATTTCTGTTCCTCTCCTGCTCTTACCCATCTTTTCTCCTGCCCTGGTGCAGCTTCTCTGCCTGGCATCCCGAACAGGGATTTATTAAATATTCGGCGTTCCTGCACAGCCCTGGCATCTTGAACAGGGATTTATTGAATATTCGGGGTTCCTGCACAGCCCTGCCATCCCGAGCAGGAATTTATTAAATATTCGGCGTTCCTGCACAGCCCTGCCATCCCGAGCAGGAATTTATTAAATATTCGGGGCTGCTGCACGGCCCTGGCATCCCAAGCAGAGTTTTATTAAATATTCGGGGTTGCTGCACAGCCCTGGCATCCTGAGCAGGGATTTGTTAAATATTCGGGGTTGCTGCAGGGCCCTGGCATCCCAAGCAGGGATTTATTAAACATCCCCGTCCTCCCCGCCGTGCAAACCACCAGGGAGCACTTGTGTGACGACAAAGGAGCAGAGAAGTCAGCGTGGACATAAACATCCCTCCAATTACCTCGAAATTCCACTTCCTCAGCTCCCACAAAGCTCTGGCTTTTCACCCTGAGGGGCTGCACACCCTCCTAAACCTTATCAGCAACGCAAACCATCAGTTTCCCTGCTAGAACAGCAGGCAGCAGCAGGAAATACTTAAAATAAATAAAAATATTTGCCTTTGACATCGGGCATTTCCAAATCCAAGCTCTGGGAAAGGCCACGTTCCGCACGGAGGTTCTACAATGCAGAAGGTAACAATGTGACTCATCTTGAAAGTGTGTATAAACACACTTAAAAAACCTGTCTGGGGAAAAATAAACAGAGGCTGTGCTTGATTCCTGTTGGGGAAAAGCAGGAACATAACCCTGCTGCTGCCCTTGGGTTTGTACCTACTCCAGGCAGGTGCAACAGAGGAAACAACACCATGAACAGCAATTTAAAGAATTTAGAAAGCAAGAAAACAGCACAGATGGACAAAAAGCAAATGAAAAATGTTCCTGCAACATGATATAGGAGAAGGAAGGACTGATGTGACTGTGAGCTGATCAATCACCCCTCATGGGATGATGAAATATTTGCTCTGTATGATCAGTTAATCCCCGAGCAGGAACATGTTTAGAAGGGTGGCAAACAACCAGACAGATTTTTCCTGCAGAGCAACGAGTTCAAAGGAAAGCAACAAAAACATCCCGGCACTCATGAGGCTCGTTTGTGAAAACAAACTCCAAGGGTAAACACACTGGAGTGGTCAACAAATATTTGAGGAATGTAAATATCGAAGAGAAAGAGAAGCTGCATTAAAAGGTTTGGGGTTTTTGTTGGGTTTTTTTTTGTTGAACAATGAGCAATGGGATTAAATGAAATTGTGGGAAAGGAACAAGGCCAAAGTCAAATCCTCACAGGCAGGAGCAGGAGAGAAGTGGAATAAACTCATATCCATAAACAGCAATAGGTAACTGTTAACAAAACAGGATCACAGAACCACAGAATATCCTGAGCTGGAAAGAACCCACAAGGATTATTGAATTCCAGCTCCTGGCCCTGCACAGTTCATCCCATTGGCAGGAGTGTGGATCAACACCTCAATAAAATCACATTTTTTTTCAGTCTCTAGTTCTGCTTTCCAATATTTCTATTTTTTTTAAGAGGCAGCAGCCCAGTCTGCAGCAGTGCAGGGCTCTAAAGGTTTGCAATGTTTGGTGTTAGGGCTGGCTGAGTGCTACAATTTCAAGGATTATTTTGACTTTGCTGCATTTTTTTGTCCCCAAAACTCCCAGGACACACACACACAGACATCCATGTGGTTTGGAGCTCCACGTGGGAAATCTTGCAAAGTGACATCCAAATCATCCCGAGTTCCTAATCTGGGCTGAGATCCCTGAAAGAACAGATGTCCTCGGGATAATTATGGGATGTCCAAACACGAGCAAGGCACAGGTTGTTTTGGGACAATCATGAGGATTCAGTTTGTGGCTTCGGGCAAGTCCCCTGTGAGAAGTGCAGGGATAGGGATGGATGTTTGCATTTCTCATCCTGGCTCTTACTTCAGTAGATTCTGCTCTCTGTAGAGAATTGTTTAAACTCTTAACAATTTTTTTGCTCTCCTAAGCCAAGCTTCCAGCAGGGAATTAATACACAGCTATTAATAAACACATTAAAAGGAAAAACACCTTTAATCTCCAAGCGCCTCATCTGCAAACCAGGACTAATTCCACTTCCTTTCTTCTACCCTTTGTCCATTTGACTATTTAGGATGGAATCTCTTCCTCCAGCCTGGAGGTGGGGCATTGAAAATCTCCCAGCACAGCAAATCTCTGTTTTCAAGAGCCTCTTTTGCTGTAAAACAACACTATTTCAGAAACAGTTCCATTTCCCACATCAGCTGTGCTATCAACTGCCTTTAAAACAGAAAAGAATCCATGGGGAACTTATTCCTCCTGCTGGAAAAAATAATACAGGAGGTATTTGAGGCAATGATGCAGCTTTAGTGCCCTGGAGCAGCCAGTGAATATTACACAGGTTCAGCCCTGGCCTCCAGACACATCCTTCTTTCATGGCCTGCAGCTCAGCATGGCCTTGCCTCCCAAACCTCAGTCCCAAAATGTGCATCAGGTTGTGCATCACATTTCTCTGAGAGCTGACAGCTCTGAAAAAAGCCAAATTCCAGCTCTGAAAAAAGCCAAATTCCAGCTCTGAGGGCTGCACAGAGCCCTCAATCTCCTCACAAGCAAAGGGCACTTCTTCCACATCTCCAGAGCTGTTTTATTCCTGGTCCTGCGGGGTCAGAAATACACCCAAATTACAGCTCTGCCTCTCCAGCAGCTCTCTAAAACCCTCTGTCTGCAGTGCAAACCTTTTCATTCCCAGCCCCTTGTGTGTCCTCACTGCACCAGGGCTGAGACCCGGCAAATGATCTCTGCAATCCTTTAAACACAGCCTGGTTTGCTCAGTATTTCATTAAGGGAACGACTCTAATTAGAGGGAGCTGTTCTCAAACTAAACAAGTTGTGTGTTCCCCCTCCAGCTAATTTGTTCTAATTTTATGTGCATATCTGGACATTTCTTCTGTTACCAAATCCTTGCTAGTCCTCCTATTCCCCCCCTCCAAGTCTTTTTCACTCCTCTCATTTTCTCCTCCATTTTTCTCCTTTCTCAATTCCAAGGCCTGAAATTAAGCTGTGGCTCAAACCACATTCTACCAAACCTGCTATTCTGAGTGGTTTGAAAATTATTCAAAATATATATCCCAAATATATGAACCTCCAAAAAAAAAAAAAAGAGCCACAAATTCCTGTTTCTCTGCTCTTCTGCCACATGCATGGAGTGACTGTGACATTGGCAAAGGAGAGTGGCAGCATTTTGCATCTTTTTTTAGTTGGGAAAAAAAGAAAAACAAAAAAAAAAAGCAGAGCATCTGCCCCCAGATCACTTGGCTGTGACCACAGAGACCATTCTGTCCTGGAAAAAAATGGTTACAGGGGGAATAAACCACTGGAAAATGTAAAATATAATCAACAGCACAGGCCTAAATCTGGCCAAAAAGGAGAACTTCAGGAAAGGAGATGCTCAGAGAACATTCCAGCATCTTGTATTGAGTATGGGCACTCAGAAGGAAAATGAATTCTCTGCAGCATTTTGGGTTTGGTGTCTCCATTTCCTGAGCCTGGATATTCTATCCTTGCATATATTATTGCTGCTATATTGCAACTTATATCATTTACTTTATACAGGCTCCAAATCCTGAATTTAGTAGTCACCAGTCATAATAAGCATCAATTAAAACAATAATGGCATTAAGATGCACTTTTTAACTAGGCCTGAACTCAGAAATGTTTGGGGGAAGGTTCAAGCAAAAACAGCAGCTGCTCAATCAACCAAAAGATTACCATGAACTGGTTAAAACAGAGAGAAATCCAGAATTTCAGCTGGAAAAAGCAGAAGCTCTGCCCAGGACACGGTGATTCTGTCAGGGAGCACCACAAGGGTTTTGATGGCAATTTTTGCCTCTTTCAGGCCTGGCCCCTGCCCACTTGCTGAGCAGGAATGAGGCAGAAATTCCAACTATGTGAGTGCTTCTCTTCAGCCCAACACAACTATCAACACACACGGGGTGAATCAGACACTTAAAAACGTGGGACACTGTCCAAAACCTCCTTCCAGCACTTGCCCCATGAAAATCTCTGCTCCAGGCACAGGGAGAAGGAAGAGGAGAATTATTCCTGTCCAGCACCTCCTTCCAGCACTTGTCCCATGAAAATCTCTGCTCCAGGCACAGGGAGAAGGAAAAGGAGAATTATTCCTGTCCAGCACCTCCTTCCAGCCCTTGTCCCATGAAAATCTCTACCCCAGGCACAGGGAGAAGGAAAAGGAGACTGATTTCTGTCTAACATCTCCTTCCACCACTTGTCCCTTGAAAGTCTCTACCCCAGGCAGAGAGAGAAGGAAGAGGACAATTACTCCTGTCTAACACCTCCTTCCAGCACTTGTCCCATGAAAATCTCTGCCCCAGGCACAGGGAGAAGGAAGGGGAGACTGGTTTGCCTCATTTTTCAGGCAGGGAAAGCAAGGCAGAAACCACAGCAGGATAAAAATGGTCAATGACAGCTCCAGGCACAATCAGGGCCCCTTGTGGCTCCCACAGCCAGCACCTTCCTCCCCTTCCAGCAGTCAAACAGCACCCAGCAGCCTCAGCTCCACATTTCATCTCTTCTTGACTGAATTTCAGGCTTTTTAGTGAGGAAAAGGATCTCTGGAACAGCCCCACTGCTGCCTTCCTCGCCTCAACTGCAGGCCCCAAGTGAGCAAAGGCTGCAGAATTCCAGAGCCGTTCCGAGGAGTTTGCCCTTCACTTGACATTTCTGAGGCTGCTGAAGGGCTGGAGGCAGAGAGCAAGGTGATCTTGCCATCTGACAGGAGGGGAAGGCAATTTCCCAGCAGAACAAACAGTTGGGATTCAATTAGCCAAAATGATCTGCAGCCCAAGGAGAGATCTGGGGGAGAGATTGCGGCAGCAAACCCTGCAAAGTGCAGCTTCTCCGTGGCCTAAATCAAGAAATCTGCCCTGTCTGGCTGTCCTCAGAGAGGTTTCAGTCTGTACATATATATTAGAGAACAAAATTACAGACGTTTGTCCAAGTTTAAACTAAAACTTGATGCCTAAAGCCAACCACACAAGAAACAAAAATATTAAAGGGATGCTTTTGCCAGTCTGCTATCACACAGCAAACCCAGCCTCAGATCAAGGGCTTCAAAATGCCTTGGTTTTATTTCAAATGGTCTCCTCCCAGTGTAATTCCATACTTTTACTAAAATACAAGTTGTGTTTCACAGCCTGTTGCCACTGCAGGTATTAATCCAGCGTGGCACTGTGCAGCCCAGGAAAAAAATTGGTGCTGGGGCTGATCCTGCTCCTATTTCTGCCTCTCTCAGTGCCAATGAGCACAGCCTGGCCAAGGGAATTGTGTGCAAAGCTTTTCCTTTAGTGCACTGGGATTAGGCTCCTCACTGCTTCCTAGGGCCCCCCACTGTGGAAAAAATAACACCAAGGCCAGAGAAATTAGCACAAAACCTGCTGATAACCCCTTAGTGACCGTGTGCCACACAATCATCCACGGAATAAACCTGCCAAAGCTGCTCCAAGCTGTCCTCTCAGGCACCTGGCACCACATCTCCTTGCTGGAAAAAGTTTAAAACCTGTACTTTATGGACAGCCAGGATGTTCAGGACGTGTGGCCAGGTCAGAATGTTCTGGATGCAGAGGGAAAGATGAGCGACCCATTAATGAGGTTTTGCCCTTCCAGCGAATGGGAACGTTCTGACTCCTCAGATCCATTTGCAGAATTCATAAAGAGCTGAGGCCTCTCCTTTCCCAAACACCAGAGCCATATTTATATGCATGTGGGTCAGCTCTGGTGCTTTTTAGCGGAGGATTATCAGCACCTATTTCTTCCCCCTGAATAAAAGGCACAAAGGGAGATGTGGAGGCGCAGAGGAATCAATGAAGGCAGGAAAGATGGAAAATGCAACATTTGAACCTGTAACATGAAGGTCGAACAGCACAACGGGCACAGCAGCACAATTATGTAACTTTAACAGAACTATTTTGCGAGGCTCCTCCAAAAAATTGGGGAAGAATTGATTTGGAAATTCGGTTTCATTCAGGATCATTTGCAGGGCCACAGGATGAAGTTCATTGTCGCTGCACGCAGCAGTTCTTCAAGGCTCTGCAGCTTCAACACGAAATTGGAAGTGATTTAAGCAGCTTCATCATTTCCCCGGGTAATGAAGGAGCCATGAATCCCAAACACCCACGTTTGTCACCCCTGTGTGTCACAGCCGTGCCTGGAAGCGAGGACAGAGCCACCCCTCCTGTCCCTGTCTCACCAACTCCTAATTTTACATCTCAAAGAAGCGGCGAGGCTGGAAGAGCAGAGCTGGGTGGGATGAGTGTGACAGCTCAGGAACCTTTCTCTCCTCTCTCCTACACCATGGACACGGATTTCCAGAGCCAGGGAAGGGCAGGGGTGGGATTTCCAGAGCCAGGGTAAGGGCAGGGGTGAGATTTCCAGGCCAGGGGAAGGGCAGGGGTGGGATTTCCAGACCAGGGGAAGGGCAGGGGTGGGATTTCCTGACCAGGGGAAGGGCAAGGGTGGGCTGGTGGAGGTACCAAGGGTGCTGCAGCCTCCAAAAGGCAGAACTGAAACTGCCTCAAGTCAATCTTCACTGCTCCCTGACATCAAACAATTTCTAATTTTAGCTCTGCTGTTCTGTAACCCTACCTAGTTCCCATCCCACCCCCACAACTACATAATAGATCCTTCCCGCAGATAAGTAGGGTGTTGGAACATCGAGAGGTTGGTTGTTTTTTTTTTTTTTTCTTTTTTTCTCACCCACAGGCACTAGCAGAAAAAATGAATTACAGATTTATTTTTAGTGGAGCCTTTGGCCCTTATTTTCTCTGTAGGTTCCAGATCACAGGTTCTGCAGCTCAGAACTATCCCGACCAACACAGCAGCACAAGCAATGCAGAAGGAGCCACAAAAAGAAGGAAAATCAGACGAGCAGAGTCTTACTCAGTATCCCATTTATGGGACATCAAGTTCACCAACCAGCTTGTTTTTGTCCCTGCAATGCTCTTCTGGCATTAGATTCTCATTTTTCATCAAAGATCTAAATTAGTTTCCATCTCTGCCGGATCATGAACTCCCCAAAACTCCTAAGAAGGAAGAGCAGGGCGAGCAGCAGGGCCTGAGATGGAAGGGGAGGGAAAGGCTGCTGTGGATTTTGGCTTTCTGGGATTCAAAGCTCCAGGCCTGGCTGATTACAGTCCCCGAGGAGCTGTGAGACAACAGTGATGTCAGCCTGGAGGCAAAAGCTCTCTCTCACAATACCAGGTCACAACATAAAGATGGAGACAGCATTAAAGCACAAAAATAACTGATTAAACCAAGGCTCTGAATGAGGCAAATCACTGTTGTCATCAGTCCTAACAGTGTCCTGGGGGGGCTGCAGCATCACTGGGCCACCAGCACCGTGTGATGCCACAGCAGCTCCTTGCATGGTGCCACTGTCACCCTGTGATGTCACCCAGCCCCTCTGGCTGTCCCCTGGTGCTGCAGAGCCCCGGGAGCTGCAGCCAGATGGGGATGAGATCATTTTGGGCAGGATGAGGTGGTGTGATGTAAGAAATCAGGGCCAGGACGGGCCCAGAGGTGGCCAGAGGTTCCCTGATGTCACACAGGGTGGGATTTGGTGTGGCCACACAGCACGGGATGGATGTGGGGCCTGGAAAGTGGGAAAAGGGGGGAGAAAAAAAAGTGGGAAAACCCTCCTGTCCCTAAGGGTCACTCCTGCTGACAGCTTTGTGTCCCCCCCTGGTACAGACAGAAATCACATTTCTCTCTGAGCACAGCTCCCTGAGGAAATCTGGGTTAACCCAGCAGTGCCTGCACCAAGGAGCAGAGGATTTGTTTGCATCCCATGCACTGGATGGTTTTTCTTTATAGAAATACAAACCCTATCAACCCATTTGGTATCAAAGCTGTCCAGCCCACATTAAATACCCTGAGCAAGTTCAGAGAACCCTCCCTTCATCCTCTCCCTAAATCTGTGTTCCTCCAGCCAATCCAGCCGGGCCAAAGGGATTTGGGCAAAGCAGGACCAGGAATAACATCCCCAACTCAGCCTCCTGTGCCTGCACATTGCAGCACAGCCAAATAAACAAAACTGCCTGTAAATATCCTGGGGGGAACACAGTGACAGCTGCAGAGCTCCAGCCTGCTGTGTAATTAAATAAGGGGAGCAATCAGAATGTTTGATTTTGGGATTGGGATGAAGGGGGATGCTGGAGAGGCAGGGCTGGGGTAGCACTTGTTCCAGGGGAGCTGATGGGGGGTTTTATGGCATCCCAGCAGAATAAAGGGGTCCAGGGTTGCCTGGAGCCCCCAGGGCCCTGCCTGGAGCCCGAGGAAGGGAGAGGGAAGAGCGTCACCTACTGAAGCCGGGCCAGCTCTTCCCCCAGCCCTGTAATCTGCTTATGTCCCTCCAGCACCGCCCTGCTCAGCCCCGGCCTGCACCATCCCCAGGATGCTCCAGCGGGACCTGCCAGGGATAAACTGGGAACGCCAAAATCTCCCTGCTGGGCTTGAGGGGAGGCAGGGATGGGGATGCAGTGTCACTGCAGATCCGCTCCAGCCCGGCTTTTCCTGCATTTCCAGCATCTCCAGCACACGCTTTGCTCTCCTGGTACTACACGGAGAGATTATGCAACTCCTCAGCCCAACTGCACAGCACAGAAGGCAGCAGATCTCTGCAAGAGAGAGGCTTTTTTTTTCCTATTTTTTTTTCTTTTCAGTCCAAAAAAAAAAAAAAAATTAAATAAATAAAATCGTGTAATATTTTCAAATCTGTATGGCCTGTGTGAGACAGAGCGCTGTAAAACACAGGGAAAATTCAAAGGCTCTCAGCGTAATTAAATAAAAGACAGAATTAGAGAAATTAGAGAAAGAGATGACCTATTGAGTCATCCCTGGCTCGGGTCTGTCCCCTGGGGCCTAGTACAAGATGCTATACTGTAGTGCTTTTATTTTTTACACAGAAAAAAAAGGATAAAATTAAAATAGCAACAATAAGTAAAATAACAAATGCAAAATAACTTTGCTGTTTTCTCACACTTTGCAGGCGAGGATCTCAAAGCACCACATTCATCCTGATGGAAAACCAGAGAGGCTGTTATTTCTATGATTACTTCCTTTTTCATCCCAGAAAAAAAAAAAAAAAAAAAAAAAAAAAAAGGATTAAGGAAAAAAAACAGGCCTTCCCTTTGCTCTTGTCATCCAGTTAAACCCAAATTACGAAGTCACATTCCACTGTTAGCTGTGGACCCGTTCCCATCTGATAAAGTTCTGCTTAAATCAATTTCATCATCATAATTCAAAGCCTATTTATTCCAGCTAAGTGGTTTTGACATATTGGAAATTTAAAATAGTTTTGAAATACTTGGGATTCTACGTAAACCTTTGGTGGCCAAGTTGATATTATATTTATATGCAGACATATAATCATATCCTCTATTACATATACAGGTATTTACCTATACAATAAAATACAAACTTGACTAAGAAAAATCTATGTGTGAATGTTTTAGACACACACACAGAGCTCTGTCAATTGCCTTTCACCCACACAATGTTTTCTTTCAGTGCCCAATTAGCCAAACCTGGCGAGTTTCCCCCCCCAAAACACCCAGAAATAATGAAGTAATGAAAGAATTCAGGAGCACTGGGGTACCTCGCAGGCAGCTCTGTGTTCCCTGGGACTGATGAGGAGCATCCCCAAAAAACCGCTATTTAAAGGACGAGCCGAGCAGGAGCCATTCCACACACGCAGCATCCAAAACACTTTTATATCCCTCGGCAAGAGCCGCTCGTTGTTATTTCAGCATCTCCCGAGCCCGGGTGATGCTGTTCGTGCCCAGGGCGGTACGGGCAGAGCTCGGGGAGGCTCGGCAGAGCTAAAGGGGCTCAGGGCATCGCGGCAGGGATGCAGAGCTGCCCGAGCAGCGGCGGCCCAGCGCCGCATCCCCCTCCGGAGCCTCTCCCGGTGCCTCCCTGTCCGCATCCCGCAGGCACATCCATCCATCCATCCCTCCATCCATCCCTCCCTCCCTCCATCCGTCCGTCCATCC
>VWZU01008697.1:68929-108208 GCA_013397095.1 Sterrhoptilus dennistouni
AAAAAACCCACCTCTGTGGGTCTGAGAAATGCATGCAAAACAAAACCTGTTAGTGACAGAACCGCTGGGAGGGGAAATTAGAAACAAATCAGGAAAATGTTACGGGGGGAGAGAGGAAAGAACTGCTACAGAGAAACAGTAGGGTGGAAGGAGGAGAGAATTTAATGGGTAATGCACCTCGGTTACAGGTGTACAGCTCCCCAGGAAAATGTGGCGGGCGGGTGAAATCCCGAGTCCTCCCCGGAGTCAGCAGGGATGTGCAGGCTCAGAGGTGCCATCACAGCATCTCCCGGCCAGGGCACACCTCCATCTCCCCGGACAAATCCTCAGCGGGGACTCCCTCTGTGTGCCGAGACTGGGAAGTCACATGGGCCTTCATTTCCAGCAAAAAAAAAATTTCCTTTTTATTTTTTCCTCTCTCTCTCTCTCTCTCTCTCTCTGGGCATGATGGGAGCTGTAGTTCCATGGGCAGAGCAGAGAGAGGCTGAGCCATTTCTGAGCTGTGCCCGCAGCCTCTGTCTTTGGAGGGAGAGGAAAGTGGAGCAGCAGCTCAGCACCTTCAGATAGTTGGGATTAGAGTGGAGAAAAACATCCCTCCATCAGCAGGAGAAAAATAAAAAAATAATTCCCCAGAGAGGCTTGGGAGGATTTTTGTGACGGGAGAATGAGGAACAGCACCAGGAAGGCAGAGAAACTGGGATGGTTCAGGTTGTAACTGCTGCTCTCTTGAGCAATATTAGAATTTAAAAATCCTGGCTCTTTTCCTCCCCTCATTGTCCTGCCTGTTTGGACTCAACCTTCCCTTTGCCCGAGGTGGTGCAGTCACCTCTCCCAGCCCAGGAGAGGCTCAGGCACTCAGCAGAGCTCTGTGACTCATGGCATTGCCTCAGACAGAAATCCCCCTGCTCATTTTCTGCCCAATTCAAAGGAAAGTCGTTTCCTAATTTTTGTCTTCATTGCCAGGAACTTGTGGCCACTGTGAGAAGGCAGCAAGATGTCACTGCCTGGGGCAGAGAGATTGTGGCCTGATTGGGTTTTGCACTTAAAGACAAGGAAATTCTGAATTATCTCACGGCCTGAAATAATTCCCATCACACCACACACAGCCCAACGCCTGAACAGAAGATTTTCACTCAGCATAAAGCTGAACACGCAGACTCCCCAAATCAGAGTGTTTTAACTGCCTGAAGCCTTTAGGCCTGTTGGAACTGAACTCTTTCCAGTCCATCAAATTAAATCTTTATATTCAGTCCAACAGCCTGGAGTCCCTGAGGGATCACCCAGGGAGACACTGGAGAAACCAAACCTTCTGTTCCCATCTGGGTCTGTGGGGTATCTCCTGCAATATCCTGTTCAAAAATAACCTCCAGTTTCAGGTAGAGTGGTGAAAACCCACACTATGATAATGGTTTTTTTGGCTTTAAGAATAAAAGCCACTAGAGGGATGACTGCAGAGCAGGAGAAAGATCCTGAATCCTTCATTTCTGAAACCTGAGCCAGACGGAAGCAGCTAAAGAACACAACTTGAGGCTGCAGAGGGGCATTTCAGGGCAGCACTGAAAGCCTCCCCCAGCCCCTCCTGCACCTTCAGGGGCTCTCCCAGGGACAGTGGCATCAACAACAGGGCAGAACAAAGGCTGGGAACAGGAACAGAGTGCAGAGGATGCCCCTTCCCCACAGAGCCACACTCCCTTGGGGTCCCCATCCTCAGTCCTGGTTTCTCAGGGCACTGAGGGGTGGCAGGTGCTGCACAAAACCCAAACTTACGCCAAGAAGCCTAACCCTGGAGCAAAGATCCTTTTCCAGAGTACAGAAATAATGAAATCTTACAGAGCTGGAAGCTTTGCCAGACCCCCAGGCAGGCCCAGGAGGGGGTTCAGCAGAGCCAAAGGTTTGGGGCAGGGCTCATGGAGGGAAGGGAAAGCAGGGAAAGCTTAAGGAAAGATATTAGGTTAAAGCTGGAGGGGAAAAAAGCAGAGGGGCTCAAGGAGAGAGCTTGGCTGGGGCCACCCCAGTGCCTGACCCAACTCCACACACACACCACATCACCAGAACACACAAGAAATGCTCTGCACAGCCCAGGGAGGGATGGACGGGCAGGGGGACAAGCACAAAGAGGTCAGCGAGCACTCACACGGTTACAGTCATCGGCAGGAGAGGAGGGGAGCCTGTCCCAGGCCAGCTCCCAGCACCCTGAGGGAGCCTCCCTTCAGCAGCAGGGGAGGAAAACACCTCTGCAGTCAAAGAGGATAAAATCCCAGGCGGGTTACACACGCACAGTGGGGCAGGGGGAAAAGCAGCACAGGGCCGTGACCTCGGAGTCCAGCGTGGAAGGATGCAGTGCTGCCATGGAGACAGCCCTGGGATGGATTTTTGGGGGGCTGCTGTGCCCTTCCCAGAGGAAGCAGCGGTGACGAGGCTGATGAGAGGGCAGAGCTGTGCAGGAGGCACCCGGCTCTCTGCTCTGCTCTCAGATTTCTCCCATCACAGGCAATTCGGTTTTAAAGGAGCAGCTGCCTTGGAGCCTTGAGCCAGATGCTGCTCTGGGGTAGGATGCACAAAGCTGAGAGAAGGAATTCCCTGTTCTGTCCACTACCACTGTCACAGCTCTCCCTGAATCTCCTCAACCAGGGGAGAAAACACCTAGTGAAAACTGTGGATGCACAAAGGATGCACAAAGCTGAGAGAAGGAATTCCCTGTTGGCACAAAGAGGGTTGGAGGGTAGTGATTGCTGGGATGAAATTCCCAAGGGCTGTCCACTACCACTGTCACAGCTTTCCCCAAATCTCCTCAAACAGGAGAGAGAACTGGTGAAAAGTGTGGATGGTCAGCTCAGAAGGAAGCCCAGGGATGCCCTGCAGAGGTAAAATCCATAAAAAGATGTTCCAAGCTGCTTTGGAATGGTTGGTACCTCTGCTTTTTGGCTGCTGACTATGAAATGTGGAGATGCACATATTTCCCAAGGTAACCATTGCAAATCTTTTCATATTCTGAAGATTTACAGCACTAAAAGCACAGAACAGGCCATGACGGAGATTGTGTGTGCTGACTGCACAGTCAGGAGAGAGCTTTGTTCAGGCACTCACTGACAGCAACATCTACAACACAAGAGTGTGGGCCTGATATTTCTGGGTCTGAGAGATTTTAGTCCTTCATCTTTCTTTTGTGTCCTACAGCAACGCATCCATCCCTATATTATCCCTTTATCATTCCTTTATCACCCATCCCTCCATCCATTCATCATCCATCCTTGTGGGTCTGATATTTCTGGGGCTGAGAGATTTCAGCCTGCTAGAGGCTGCTGACTTTTTCCCAAGGAAAAATTTCCCAAGAAAGCTTCTCCTCAAAACAATCCTGGCAAACAACTCTCCTTTCTCAGAACAATCTTTCTCCAGGTGGTGTTTTGCTGTTTCTCTGGTTTAACCCATGGGATCAGAGAGGTGTCGTTCCTATTCACCGACCACGTTAAATCTGTATCAGAACACCTTATATAAAGTAGTAAGAATTAGAAAATAAAGCCTTTTTTCTATGCTCTTTGCCTGCTGAAATATTTGGAGTCTTTCATGTCCTACAGCAACACAAGAGCCAGAGGATAGTTCACCAAACCAGTACAAAACACCTCGAATTCCCAGTTCAGACCAGTGGAATTTTTCCATTCCTACAGAGAATGAAGGAGAAATGCCCTGCAGAGAGCAGCTGCACCTCAGAAAGAGCTGATGGCTGTAACTGCAGAGGTCTCTGTAAGGACAGCAGCACAGGCATTCCAGCTGAAGGAAACCATTCCCAGATCCTTTTCCAGCACTCACAACCTGCCCCAGTCCCAGGGGAGGCTCAGGCACCACCAGAGTGGCTCAAGAGCAATTTCTGCTGCAGCTGCTCAGGCAGAAGGATCAGCATCTCCCTGTGCCTCCAGCTTCCCTCAGCCAGGGCTGGGACCAGCAAAACTCCAGTTTATTGTGGGCCCAGAGTCTCAAAAAATAAGAGGGGGAGAACAAAAGGAAATATGCTGTAAAAAAATAAACTTTCTGTTTCTGCCCTTTGATTTTTTGGCTCCACAAGTGGGTTTTATCTCACTTATCCCTGCACTGTCTCTCCTCACCTGTGCATTTATCCTTTCTCTGCCCATTGGGCACCAACCAAGGCTCTATAAATTCAGAGGTTTTGCCCCATCTCATCTCCAAGATTAAGTGAAGCCTGAAATCTTTGAGATTTCATTCAAAGCAGAAGCAGATTAAAGCTGTAACAACCCAAGGAGCTCCTACCTTGAGCCACCCTTTCCACCCCTCAGCTTGGAGTTAAAAATCTCTGTTAAAAAGGTGGGAAAAGACGACATTTACTCCTCACAGGCACCAGCAGCAGCAGCTCCATCTGCTACCTCGACTCTTCAGCACAGGCACAGACATTCTGTGGTCCAGCTGGGATGTCTGACATCGTGTTTGAGAGTTTTATTAAGTGGACACACATTTCCACCTCCCAGGAAACCTTCTGAAATGGGAAACTCCCCTTTTAAACTGGATTTTGGCTGCAAAAGAAGCTGAGGGACGTGTTCTGTTATGTGCATTCCCACTTATTCTTTGTCTTCTCTGTTGCTTAGACGCACAGGTGGAGTTCTGTGTGTCCAAGATCACTTTTTTACTTCCCCTTGAGCAGCACACCAGGTCCCAGAACATCCCCACGGAAATTCTACACGCAAACATTGTTTACAAAACATTTCTGTCACGACAGCAAACCGCATTTGCAATGATTCACAAGGAAAAAGATGTCAGGAAAAGAAAACAAACAAACAAACAAAAAAAAATTCCTGAAGAGCTGCACCCCATCCCACCCCATTTTATTGGANAAAAAAAAAAAAAAAAAGATGTCAAAAAAAAAAAAAAAAAAAAAAACAAAAACAAAATTCCTGAAGAGCTGCACCCCATCCCACCCCATTTTATTGGAACACCACCTTTGTGTCACAGGGGTGGAAACAAGGGACGAATGCGCTCCCAGAACTTTTTATTTTTCACAGATACACTCATGGCATGACTCACACCTCTCTCAGTGGTGCCAGCCCAGCTGAAATGTTCCCAGCACGGAGGAAGGTGGGTTCCTGTGACAGGCAGACAAAGAGGAGTTGCCCACACTCTGCTTTTCCTCAGGGAGCCCTGCACTCATTGCCAGCAGCCATTCAATCTGTCAGCGTGACTGGCACAGCTAAAATTCCCAAATCTTTTGGGTTTGGGCACATCCAGCAAGATTGGGAGGACAGTTATAAACCCTTAAATGCATCCCACACTGCCCAGCTTAGAAAGGCATCCAAACTCATTTTCAATTTATGGCAAAAGCATCAGGGCTCTGATCAGGGACCCTGTGAGGACTCAGCAGCCTCCAGGCCTTGTCCAGAGCAGTTTTAAAATTCCCCTGTGTGGGATAAAACTCCTGAGGGATCTGAGTGGGTCAGGACCTTCCTGCCAAGGGTCTGTGCTGGGTCTCTGCAGGGAAAGGGGCTCAGAACCTTGTGCCAAAGGGAAAAGGACAGAGGGAGAAAGACACAGAATGTACAAGCCCTATTTATCCCATAAATAATATGGAATTTATCCATTTTCAAACTTTGACCTCTTTTCTGCTCCTCCCACAACTTCCTGGGAAAATTCAGCAGAATTTCTTCCACTTGTCTCTGCCACGAGCTTTTCCCTGATTCCCTGGAAAACTGTCTGGTGAATTTTGATTCACTGCTTGAGAAATCTTCATTAGATTGCTCAGAGCAACAGCAAAGCCCTGCAGCCCTGGGGCTGCACAATTAGGAGCTGCACAGATGAAGGAATTGAAATGCAGGATACACCAAAGGCAGAGATGTTAAAGTTAACTGTGCTTCCCCAGTTCCTCCATCAGATATGAGCTCTGTGTAAATCATTTGGGGTTTACAGCAGTGTAAATAATTCTGATTTATTTGGGGTTTTGTGTAAATAGGTTTTTGATTATCTCGTGTAAACTGCCACTTGCTTCCCTCTCCTTCATTTCCAACCTTGCTTTCCACACTCTCCTCTCTTCAACAGTTTGTCTGCTCCTTAGGCTGAGTCTAAGGAATGATTTTTCCTCTGGTTCAGTAGCTTAACTTTTAATTAAAACACATTTTGCACCCTTAAACCTTATGGGTGCCTCGGTGCTGTGATAAAGAACAAATCCTTGGATCAAGCAGGGACAGGCTCATGAATTTGGGGTTAATTAGGTGAAAATTCAAGGTAATTCATGCATAATTTTTTCTCCTTTCAGTGATTTTGGGGTCTCTCATGTGCACACATCTCACCCAAACCTGTGGCTCCATCCCAGCCTCACCCAGCCCTGGAATTATTTTAAGTCAAGCACAAATTTGGACCCTTTATCTCAGCTCTGCCTGGATTTGTACTAACACAGAAGTGGTGGTTCAGCATCTCAGACTTAATTCCCCACCTCTGTATTCCCCGTGAAGTAAAAAAGGAACTCAGATTCCACAAACAGCCACACGAAGTGACTCACCCAGACAATCAGCCCTAAACCCTCACAAAAACCTCCTCCCAGCACATCCCACTCCATCCAACCTCCCAAAAACACCCACGAAGGACATCACTGTCCCAAGATAACAATGTGGCTCCCTCTCAGCATCACCCCAGGCGTGGCAGAGGCAGGAAAACTCACAGGGATTTGCAGAGGGAGAGTTTTTTCCTCAGGGAGGTGACGCAGGGGTGGCAGATCCTGCTGCAGGACTCGGTGCCAGGGCAGGGCTGCTGGACCATGGCAGCACTTCCCGACCCTCCAGGCAGCAGCAGCTCTCACGCCTCCAGGGAAAAGATGCCCAGAGAGCCCCAAATGCAGCCAGAGCTGGGGAAAAACATTCAGGCTTCTCCTAAAACCTCCAGGAGCTGGAGCGTGGCCCTTGGAGATCTTGAGAAGGGAATTCCACCTTGGGTGAAGGTGCTGCCTGGGAGGATTCCAGCCATCCTCAGCTCTGTGCTCTCCAGTTTTTTCATCCCAGAATCAACTCATCAGCCCTTTGCTCTTGGCTGGGGACAGCTTCTTTCAGCACTTTCCCAGCTGTCCTGAGGCGGGTGCAGCTTGTGCCCTGCCCTGAGCATCTCCTGCTCTCCTTCTGCTCCTTCCCCTGCTCTGGGATGCCAGGGCAGGGTGCCAAGGCCAGGGGAACCTTCCAGGGCTCCCTGCCCTCCTTCCTGCCCACATCCTACAGCTCTGGGGGACTGTGAGGCTTTTAGGGTTGTCTTTTTTTAAGAGTTGATGTACAATAGTCAGTGGATAAGTGTCACTAGAGGACAGGAAAGAACCACATTCACCTGTCAAGGTGAGAAGTAAGATGAGAAAGAGAAAGTTTATCATGGCTTGGGGTTTAAATAGGAATTTGATTAGGGATTGAGGGATGAGAGTAATACTTTTGTGATTCTAGTGCTGATGAGGAGTTAACTTAGAAGTTAACTTAGAATTAATGGAATTAACTTAGAAGTTTATTGATTTGTCCTTCCCCCTACAAGGAATGGGTTATTTACAAAATATCAGCCTCTGGTTTTGTTATAAGTGGGAGAAAGTTTTAGAAAGTTGAAAATTCAGGGTGACATATAAGTGACCAGAACTTGCCTTGGAGTTCTTCAAAACAGAAGCTCAGAGCTTCAGATCTGGGCTTGGAGGACTCTTTGTTAAAAAGAGTCAAAAAAATACCACCCAAAAGCAGAAAAAAAAATCCTCTTTATTCAATTTCTGGGGGGTTCTAAAACATTCAAGATGCCTCAAAAACAACCTTCATCTGTGTTATTTATAACAGCAAGCTCTCAAACCCTTTGTCGGCCTTCTCACTAATTCCTGTCCAGCTTACATTTAAAAAAAAAGTGTGTTTGAGTTATTTTTTAGTTCAGTTTCATGAGCTCAAACCACCAATATCCAAAGGAAGATTTCACCAGTAGAATTACATCAGCAAATGAGAAAAAAAAAAAAAAAAAGTAGGAAAGATAATTTACTATCCCTCACATAGATAATTTTAGGATCCACCAAAAGAGAAGTTAATTGTAATTAAATTTAGGCAGCAGGAACGTTACTGGTCCTAAATACAAGAGGCCAGTAGGGTCAGCATTGCTCTGGCTTTGCAGAAAAATAGTTTTTGAGCTCTTCCTGTGCTGCTGAAATCTGCCCCTTCCAGCCAGGAAAGTATTGTCAGCCCCAACCCAAAAGCTCCCTAGAAAATCCATCTGAGACAGGCAGCACCCCCAAAGGGTTCCCTGCTGCTGCACCCACAAATCCATCAACAAATCCCAGCCCTGCTGAAGCCGTGGAATTCCAGCTGAAATGGAATAACAGCATCTCACACTGAGGTGAACTCCCATCCTTTATTTCCCAGCTGCAAACCTGGCAGACAATTAGGGGTGTTCTGTTAATTAATTTGGGCTCCACAGCCATGGGGAGGTGGATAATTGGAGTGAAATATGGAGGAAAAGGTGAGCTACAATTCCCAAGTGCTGAATCCAAGCCAAAAACCCTCATGGGATATTAATTGGCTCCTTAGGGTCACCCTCAAGTGAGTCAATTCCTGCTGTTTCAGGGGCTGGATGGATTTTCTTATTTTCAAGCTGACGGAAAATGCAGATTTTAAATATTACTAAAACCAACGTAAATCACAAATCATAAAATTTCTTTTTTTATGAAAAAAAAAAAACCCAGATTTTATTTTCCTTATTCTGGGAAGTGCAAGGAAAATAAAGCAGTGATAACTCAGGGCTCATAGTTCATGCCCAGTGCAGGAAAACTCAGCAGATGCAGGCCCAGAAGTTGAACCTAAAAAATGCACCAAACTCTTCCTCACCACGTGGCTCTGAGCAAAGCAACGTTCATAAATCACCCACCAAAACGAACAGCAAAAAAATCAGTTTTCAACAGCTTTTTGTGCCAATGCTGCGATTTGAATTGGTCATTAATCAAGCCAAATTAAAAGTTTCTTTTGGAATTTCACAGCAGTTCTGCCCCAGGTGCTGCACACAAGTTCTGGGCTCCAGCACTGCCAAAATATATCAGAAGTGAATAAAACAGCCAAGCTCAGAGGTGTGTTTGCTGAGGACAGGATCCACCCAGGAAATTCCATTTATGAGATTTTAAAATTAAAAAAAAAAAAGCAAAAGCTGCATTGTCCCTCTGTTAAGGTGATGAAAAATGCAGCTTTTTAGACATCGATAAGACCAATATAAATCACTTTTTTTTTTTTTGCTTTTTTTTTTTAGGTTTTTTTTGTTTGTTTTGGTTTGGGGTTTTTTTTTTGTTTGGTTTTTTTGGTTTGTTTTTGTTTTTGTTAAATGGCTCTGAGAAGCTCAAGGGAAATAAATCAGCAGCTCAGACTCACCTGTCCTCCCGCGTGAAGGGGCTCAGGAACCGCGCGGAGTCATCGTCGTGGCTGCTCTGCTGGCTGCTCTGCTGGCTGCTGCAACACACACAGCACAGTCAGGGCTGGGGGCCTCCTCTGGAGCACTCAGATTAAATCCAGATCCCAAAAAACAGCTCTGCTTCACCTCCTCTGGAACATTCAGTTTAAATCCAGAGCAGGGAAACAGATCTGTTTGCCCTCCTCTGGAGCACTCAGCTTAAATCCAGATCACAGAAAATATCTTGGTGACCTTTGGAACACTCAGCTTTAAATCCAGATTGAGGAAAACAGATCTTTGTGACCTCAGGAACACTCATCTCTAAATCCAAATTAAAGAAAACATCTTTGTGACCTCTGGAACACTCAGCTTAAATCCAGATCATAGGAAATATTTTTGTGACCTCTGGAACACTGACCTTAAATCCAGATGGAGGAAAACACAGATAGAGCTGGGGAACCTCCTCTGGAACACTCAGTTTAAATCCAGACTGAGGAAAACAAATCTATTTGACCTCTTTTGAAACACTCAGCTGAAATCCAGATTGAGGAAAACACAGATAGAGCTGGGCAACCTCCTCTGGAACACTCAGCTTTAAATCCAGACTGAGAAAACAGATCTTTGTGACCTCCTTTGGAACACTCAGCTTTAAATCCAAATCACAGAAAACATCTTTGTGACCTCTGGAACCCTCAGTTGAAATCCAGGTGGAGGAAAGCACAGACAGAGCTGGGTAACTCCTCTGGAACACTCAATTTAAATCCAGACTGAGGAAAACAAATCTGTTTAACCTCCTTTGAAACACGGCTGAAATCCAGATTGCAGAAAACATCTTTGTGACCTCTGGAATACTCACCTTAAATCCAGGTGGAGGAAAACACAGATAGAGTTGTGTGACCTCCTCTGGAACACTCATTTTTAAAGCCAGATGGAGGAGAACACAAGGTTCACTCTCCATTTGGGGTTGAAGAGAGGAAACAACAGGAGGCATTAAGTTTATATCTGATTCACAACCAGCACGGGGGGTTGGAGTCTTTTTAATTTCCCTTTGTGACACTTCCCTGAGAACTTTCTGTAATATAAAAAGTGACCTTGCATCTCCTAATTCCTTACAGCCAAATATTCCAACACGGCACTGCTGGGTGTTTATTCCCACCCCAGTCCCAGTCAGAGGCAGAAAAAGAGCATTAAAAACCAACTTTTGAAATTCAGCGCTGAATTTCTGGTGAGATTTGCCAGCTGAGCCCACCAGATGTCACTGTCCCCCCTGCAATGGGTGTTTTGTGGGCAATAATTGCATTTCTCCTGCGGAGTTCACCTCAACCCTCCTCTGGCAGCTCCAGGGGCGGCTCAGGGCTCCTGGTACAGCTTCATTTCCCTGCAGCAGCTCCTGCTGAGGCTGGGAGAGATTTAATCTGCTCTGCTGCTACCACTGGCTCTGAAATCATCCAGGTGCAAACCAGCAGCACAAACTGGTCTGGGAGCTCCTGTTGGAGCCCCCTGGGCACTGAGAATTTCAGATTTCTGTGCTCACAGGCACTGACCCCCAAGCAAACACTGCACTGACCTGAGGCCGTGGAAAAGGCTCCCAAAATTGAGTGACAGCACTGGGATTGTGGGGGTGGGGTTGGGATAGAAGTGTGTGATAGCACAGGGTGCAAAACTTAGAGTTTAAGGGTTTAGAATATAGTAATATATATATAAAGTAACATGGAGGGTTTAGGGCAGAGCCAGAGTCCTTCTTTTTCACCTTCTTCTCCATGGTCTGGGTGGGATTTTGTAATTGGGTAAAAAAATCCTCATTGCAGGCCATGGGTGGTTGGTTATTGGGTTAAAAGTAAAAATAATTTAGGTGTCATTTCTTAATTGGACAGTTTATCCTTAAAAGGCCTTGTAGAGAGAGAGATAGGGGCCATTTTTAGTTTGTTATCAGCAGTGCTGTTGCATTCACAGTTTGTGAGACTGTAACATAGATCAGAATTAATAAACATCTGAGTCTGAACAAGAAACACTGTCTGGTGCATTTAATCCCAGCTCTGGCAAAAAGAAGATAAAATGCAACAAACTCAGACCAGGATAAATTTCTCTGTTGGGAAAGATCTAAATTGTTAAATCCAACTAGTTAAAGTCTGTATCACCTGCTTGGAGCCACAGCTCTGCTGCACTGGACACATCACATCATGCAGAGGCACAGAAATGCAAATATGGGATAGAAAAAGAAAAAACTTCCACCAAGTTACATCTTTTCATTCTAAAGAGCAAATTTTTTATCCAGTGACATCTATTTTGGGGGAAACAGCACCAAATCTGCAAATAGCACATTTCCACGGAGTGGACTTGAGAATTAAAATAAAGGGATGGGTTTTCCCTTCTCCCTCCTGGTAAGAGCTTTTTGGCCAAAGAATTTGCATTTTTCTGCAAAGAATAAAAACCAATGAATCCTAATTCCAGTCCATATTTTCCTCAACCACCTTCATTTTGACCAGCCTTGGGGACACCTCCAGCTTTGGGGTGACACCCCCTGGCACTGTCCCCCCTCTCTGCCCCTCCAGAGCTCGAGACAGAACATTGTCACTGTCATCAAAGAGAGGAGAGCAGGCTGAAGCCTCCAGAGAAGGGAATTAGTGATCAATAGTCATAAAAACCCTTGATAAAACCATCACAGAGATCAGCCTTTGGGGCTGACAGGAAACTGCAGAACTCCTGCAATAAGGGAGGAAGAATTCTGTATAGAAGAATTCTGTATTGGCCCCAAGCTGGGTAAGAACAACACATTCCTGAAAGCAAATAAACCTTTTTCTTGCACTTGTGAGCTGAATTGTGGCCCAGTGAACTGGGAAAGAGCACAGAGGAAACCACATTTCCCCTCCTCTGCCAAAGGAATCTCCCCTTTTTGATCAGAGCGAGCACTGCAGGGATTATTTCTATAGTTTCTTGTTTCTGCAAAGAAAACCCTCCCCACCAAACTTCCCCATTTTGGTTCAGATGGAGCCCAAACTTACCCAAGGAGAATTCCCAGTCTCTCCCAGGCCAGCAATGCTGGGAACTCCCTTTGGGACAGCCAAAATGAACCTTAGACCTCTTCCCGCTCATCCACCCAATAAAGTTCACATTCCAAATAGGAGGGGGGTTTAAAATTTAACAGAACCCAGGGCTGGCAGCTCATTGAAATACAACACCTCAGCTCCAGACCGTGAGCAATTAAACACTCAGAGAGAGAAAAAAAAAAATCACTTTTAACCCACCTGCCCCTTCAGCACGAGCTGCTCACCAGAGGAGTGATTTGCATAAAAATTTGGGAGGTTTTTCACACCCAAAAGAAAAAAATTATTTCAACTTTCTGGTTATTAGGCAGTGAAGCAGTTAAATTGCTCAGTAAAATGCTCAGAGTGGTTGAAATGCAAAACCTGCTGGTTTATGGTTGTTGTTTTTTTTTTCAGTCCATTTGAGGATAACCTGCTATTAAGTGTTCCTTTGGTGTAATGACAATTTGTATAATGACAATTTAAAACGCGGCAGAATGAAAGGAGACGAAGAAAAGTGGGATTTGTGCTGAGGAAAAACACAGAAAAGAAGTGTTCAGACAGGATTTTGTAGCCACAGAGAAGGTCAAAAAGCTGGATAAAACACTCAGGGAATCAGCAAAACAAGCTTGTCTCATCCCAAAGCTCAGCAGAGAGAAACTTGGATTTGGACAAGGTTTAAACCTTCAGGTGCACGATCCCAGGGTGCCCCTGTTGCTCCTGTAATTTCTAAAACAATAAAAAAATAATTTAAGGTTTGTGCCCTTGTGGTTTTTCCTCAATTCTCATGCAAACTCATTAGTTATTGCTTTAGAAAATTCTTCAGCACAGATTAACCAGGCCTTTTAACAATTAAATCTTTGAAGACTCAGCTTCCAGCACTCCTCCACAAGCAATTTACCCAGGTAACCCAAGCACAAAAAAACCCCATTTTTCCACTGACTAAACCCAGGTGTTCTCATCCCACACAATTTGTTCGAAGCAAATTCGAATTTGCTGTTGTTGCCTTCAATATTTCAACATTCCTCTTGCACTGGGGAAGTTACGAGCTATAAACTGGATTTTGTACTATTATTATTTATGAAAAGAGACAGAAAAGTCTCATTTTATTCAGGGAAGGATAAGGCAGAGGCAGGATCTCTGATTTTATGCATGAACAGCCTTTCAGAGCTGAGCAGGTCTCCCAGCAGGAGATATTTATCAGCATTTTACAAAGTTCAGGTCAATTTTTGCACACCAAGAACCTTCTGGAACTCCTGTGCCCTCCAGGTGTGGGGGATGAACCCATTGTTCTTTTAAATCTCCAGGTGTGTCTGGCAAAATTTTAATCCAAGGACATTTTATTTTTTTTTTTTTGTCCAAAGTTGAGGATGAATGGGATAAGGAAATAAATAGAGCTGTGTCCTGGGAAATGGGATCAGTCCAGGAGTTTGGAGCATTATCCAAAAAAAATAATCACAGCTATTAGTGAGAATTCCAGGTCTGAACCCAGGTGGCTATTTTATATCCACTTTGTTTAATTAACCCCTTTATTCATAAGGCTTTGGGTTCACTATTACCTGTTTCAAAAAAAAAAAAAAAAATAAAAGGAATAATTGACAATTTGCAATTCTTCAGTTGTTTTCAACAACTTCGTCACCAGTTTTAAACCAAAATCTGCCAAAATATTCACAACACATGAATATTTTCACCATCACATTCGGGAACTGAAGGATATGTGGGTTATAACCAAACACATCAAGGTTCCAGTTAAAACATCAACACCAACCTCTCCTGGAGCCCTTTCACCAACATCTCATTCACCAACCACCAGCAGAGCCTCGAGCTGGGAGAGGAGCCTGTGGGAACCCCCTGAGCTGATAAAAACAGGGATTAATTGTTCAATTCCATGAGGAATTAATTGCTGAATTCCATCAGCAGGCACAAGGCAGAGCACAGGATCTCAGATGGGCCAGTGGCAAATATTTGCTGACCAGATAAGATCCGACAGTATTTCAGTCCCAGGATGTTTGTAAATCACTCCAATTTTGATACTCCGGGCATGATTGGCTGCCCTAAACCACACAAATACTGGAAGGCAAATATTTGGACAGAAAACCACAAACTCGCTGCACAAAGGCGGTGAGATTCAGCCAAAAAAAATATAAATAAATTAAAGAAAAGCCAAGGCTGGTGGAATCCACAGTCACTTGGCACAGAATACCAGAAACAAATGGCACAAAAAAAATATAAAAAATCTGCAGTGGCAGCAAACAGCACATCAGCACTCCCAGGAGACAGGTGTGCATAGCTGAAAAAGGAAAAAAATCACTTTTTTGGGAGCACTTTAGGCCTCAATTGAACCTGCAGGTTCAAAAAGGGAAAAGTTACATTAATAGTGAGTTGCCACCACGCCGTTATTTGTGTGTTTGCAAACTTCAGATTAGAATAGACACCACACAGAGGGAAGTCTGTGCTCAGAGATTTTCCCAAGCCACCAAAAGCAGAGAACAACAGCTGGTTCCCAAATTCCCAAACACTTGTCTTCGAAAAAATCCTCAATTAACCAGCTCCAGCAACCAGCAAAAACAGATGGAAAAAAAAAAAAAAAAAAAAAAAAAAAAAAAAAAAAAAAAAAAAAAAAAAAAACACATAAATAAATAAATAAGTCACTTTTTTGGGAGCACTTTAGGCCTCAACTGAACCTGCAGGTTCAAAAAGGAAAAAGTTGCATTAATACTGAGTTGCCATCAACTTGTTATTATCTTCAGATTAGAAGAGACACCACGGAGGGAAGTTTGTGCTCAGGAGTTTTCCCAAGAAGAGCAACTGCTTCCCAAACACTTGTCTTCCCCAAAATCCTCAATTAGCCAGTTCCAACTACCAGCAAAAATAGGGGGGAAACAAAAGCATTTGTGTCTTCCATAGTGGAACCCCAGTGGGGCCGTCACTTCTTTGAATTTGTAAAATTGCTCTTTACACAAAGAGGATTTTAACAAGGATTTTAGCAGAACTGAGCAAGCCCAGCTCACACCCAACTTCCCAATTCTCAGAGAGGAGCAGCCCCATTTCCTCCCCTCTCTGAGCCACAGCTGGAACATGGAAGTTCAGCAAAAAAAAAAAAAACTAAATTAAAAACTGCAAAATTTAGAGCAGCTTCTCAGAACAGAGAGACCAAAACGTTCCCCAAGGCTGGAGCAGCTCCCTCCTCACCACTAAACACCTCCACCATACTCCTAAAGCCTTGCAGCACTTTTCCATAATGGAAGAGGCTCTAGAAACTTAATTTTGCAGCATTTTGGGTTTTTTTATATTTCATAATCAGTAATTTCTTAGGAGAAAAATAATAAAAAAAAAATAAATCACATCACTCAGGGTTTTTTTTCCTCTAGAAAACACCACAATATTTTTCACACACATTAAAGCCAGAGGAAGGGGAACGACCAATAATTTATTCCCAGAAAACGCTCAGAGTGAATTCCAATTTAATTAAGGGAAGCAAAAGCATTATGGGCTACTTGAAATGAAAGGCTCGTTTGCTTTTATAAGCCAATTCAAAATAGCTGAGCCACCAATTTGTAAATAATATTTTTAGCTCAATTTCCAACCAATCAGCAGTTCGCTGTTAACTGATTTATAGAACTAGAGATATTTTTTTAAGGAAAAAAAGGAGAATTTTTACCTCAGAACAAGAAGGGAAGCAGCCTCAGAGCCCAGTGCTGAGCGGTGCTGGAGTCTCCCCTCATTTTTCCCTCACTTTGAGATAAGTTATCAGGATTTCATCTGAAAAAGTTCCATGTTTACGTGGCTGGCAGCTCAAGGAACCTCCAGCTCCTCAGCACAGGCACTGCCCTGAGCTGGGATGGAATTCTCCTCATAATACACTTCATTTTTAATTTGTTAGAGGTGTTTTAGGACTTAGACAAGCCTTTCCTTTTGGATGAATCCACGGTGAGTGTCAGATTTTCCAGCAGAAAACCAACCTGAGCGAATTCCTCTGCAGAAGTGTCAAGAGCTGCTGCACCAAGAACAAAACCCACAAGTTTGTGCATCTTTTGCAGCACCAACATTTCACCCTTAACCAGCCCTGATCTTGGCCAAGAGGGAGAGCTGTCCTTAAATTGAAACCTGAATTATCTACTCAGCAAAAAATCACACTCAGGTCCTGAAATTACAAGCAAGGGCGGCTTGGAGAGGTAAATAATGAATTAATGTGTGTTTTGTGCCCACATCAATAATTCAGGCAGGCTCCAGGCACAGCAAAACGCCACCAGCTTGGCCCTGAAGACAGAGACATCATCATGTTTTAATAAAAAAAAAAACCAAAACTTGATCACTTGCGTGCAGAGTTCATAGTTTATAAAGGTAAATAACTTAATTACCTGGCTGGTAAATGATGGGTGAGGGGGTAGAGGAGGAGCTGTCTGCATCCCTCATAAAAATCATCCTATTTATCATCTGCAGAGCAACCTTGAGGTTTGGATTGTGGCTCTTTGAGCGAGGACACATCACAGGGACAGTTCTGCCCCTGAGGAATCGCCTTCACCTTGAACAAAGCAGTGTCAGGGGCAGGAAGGGCTCTCTCCGCCCTTCCTGGGGTTTGATGGGAGGAAAAGAACAGCCTCCCCCCTGCTCTATCAGCTTTTAGAGACCCAGCAGGTCAACAAAGCCCACAATTATCCCCCGGCTGTTAAAAACTAACCAGCACCGTGGTGTTTCCGGGTGAGGAAAGCAGACCTGGAGCATTAGAGACAGAGCTGGGAGGGCTGAAAGCTTTTTGTTTATTCACTTGGATGTTTGGTGTGTGTTAATGGTCACAGAGCTCCTGCTCGGGGCCATGGGAGCACTGAGCTCTCTGCCAGCTTTCCTGGGAAAACTCTGTCCCAAACAGGTACCTGGCCATGGAATGGGGCCAAAAAATGGAATTGCAGCAGCTTGATGGCGACTCAGCCAGAGAAATTGAGTGGTTGGCCACAGAACGGGGATAAAAGTTAGAATTTGTAATTTCAGCATTTCGACGGCAACTCAGCCAGAGAAATTGGGTGGTTGGCCACGGAATGGGGATAAAAGTTAAAATTTGAAATTCCAGCAGCTTGATGGTGATTCGACCAGAGAAATTGGGTGGTTGGCCACGGAATGGGGATAAAAGTTAAAATTTGAAATTCCAGCAGCTTGATGGCGATTCAGCCAGAGAAGTTGAGCAGTTGGGAGCAAACTGTGTTTGTTTCTGCAGAGGGAGTTGTAGCCTGATGGCCGCTCCTTTTGCCAGGTGAAATCTGGGGATCTGCACACCTGATGGAATGGAAACATGTTGCCCTAAGTTTTCTTGCTTTTGAGTGTTTGAATCTCTGCAGTGGAGATTCTCATGCAGTTTTATGTCAACTATGTCTATATTTAGAATTAACTATTTTGTGTACGTGTTTCTCCTCTGGGAAGAGAAATACAATTGCTGGTGATGCTCATCAATGAGGTCAAAGTGGCACCTTGTGTAGCCAACCTTTTGCCTTCTATAACAAATGTGTGTATATATATATATATATATAGTCAAAAACATTAAAATAAAACTTTCCTGCCAAACCTTCTGCTGTCTGCCTCGTCCTTTGTGTGTCCAAAATAACAACAGACACCTGCACAGGGTGGCATACCTTGGGAATCCCAGTGACACCATCACTGTGTGAACCCCAGGGGAATGAATGAAATGAAAGTTTGGTGGATGAGCTGCTGCACAAACCCTTCCAGCCTCCAGCACAGCTGTCCCTGCTGCACAAACCCCTCCAGCCTCCAGCACAGCTGTCCCTGTCACCCTCAGACAAACGGGTGGCACCGAGGTGACATTGGGAGCATCTGTCACCAATGGCACAGCAGGACAGCAGCAGGACAGAGCAGGTGCTCTCTGGCCCTGCTAAAGCAGCAGCAGCAGCAAACAGGCAATAGTTGTTCTATAGCAAAACAGCTTCTTTGCCCTAAAAAAGCCACATTTCACTCAGGGCACTGTAAAGTTTACCCCACGTCTCTTTCAAATTAATGTCACAAAACCCTCAGGGTTCATCACCCTTTCCATGGCCAGCTCCCCACAGGTTCTGCTTCCTCTGTGCTGTTTCCTGCTGAGGTGTGAGAGCCTGGGGGTGATCTCTGCACTCTGCCAGCCCACAGTGACCACCAAACTGGGCGTTTCCACCAAGGTCAGGGAGGGGAAAATTCCCTCCGAAACCACAGTGTCTCCCGTGGCAGAAGGGGCAGGTCTGGATTCCTGTTGCACGTGAAGGAAGGAGGTGCCAGGCTGCCTTTGGGGTGCTGATACCACCTAAGCCATCCACCACCTCACCTTTTTCCAGCCACTGATTAGGAAACATCCCCAAAAAACTCCCTTGGGGATGAATAAGCAGGAAGTTGTCATCACAGCCATGTAAATAACATGTGTACAAGGAAACTCAGTTATTTCTTCCTCCTTCACACCAAAAGAAACGTGTCCTGGCCTGCCCGAAATTCACTCACCATCAATAAATCCAAATTTAGCCCTTCAGCTGAAGGATTGGATCTTTCATCCTCCGAACTTGAGACCATAACTTCAATATTCTGACACCTCACCACGTGCCTCAAGCATCATCTTTCCCATTTTGTGTTCTGTGCCTCAATCCCTACTGGCACCTCCACTGCCACATGAAAATCAGAAATATTCCCCAAGCCAAGAGATGTTTTTTTCAGTGCTGAGAGGGACTATCAGATCCTCAGTGGCATGCATTCATTGATGAATGCTCTTTAAAAATTAATAAGCTGCCAGGCTGACCTTGCTGAAGGGACCCGATGAAAAGAGAAATTATCACATAATCAGAGTGGACATTCAAAGCTCTGCCCTGTAAACACTCAGAGCAGCACAGCAGGCAGTGAGTCAGCGTGGTTTGTGCAGAAATGCTGAGGGTTTCTCTTTTTCTGGGAGTGCAGCACATTCTTTAAGCACAACCCCACGGAGCAGCTGCAAACAGGGGAAGAAAACTTGGCCCACACTAAGGCCAAGGAGTTTATATATAAAGTAGTAATTTCTGGGAGAAATCTTTAACGTGTCTTGTGTATTTGGGGCCTTCAGGAAAGGCAGACTATCAAAGGAAGGGTTAATTCCTCTGCGTGTGGGGTGCCCTGCAGAGGGTTATTACACAAGGTGCAGCTTTATCTCTTGTGTGGCCACACAACACAATGGCCAGGAATTAATTCCTTGTGTTGACAAGCTCCTGGAGGCCTTTGGGAATGATTTGTGCCCTTTCCAGCCAGAGGACTGTGTGACTTTCAGGTCTGGACAGCAGCCAAGGGCTGAGCCTTGACACACAGACCCACTGGTTTCTCTCTCACGTCCTCTCTTTGTCCCAGCACTGAGCTAAGGACATCAAGAGAAGTCTCAGTGGCAGGAATGAGCATCACCACAAAACCCGGCAGAGGTTTGGCATCATCATCATCATCATCATCATCATCACACAGGTAAGGCCAGCAGAGAGCTCCCTGCTCTTTCTCAGGGTCTCCTCAGGACACCGCGGTGAAGTTAACTCTGGCTCTGTGTCACCTGGAGGGCCACCAGCAAGGACAGAGCCTTGTCCTGGTGTTCCCAGAGAGCTCCCAGGCCTTTTGCTCTGCCACCAGCACATCCAGCACCGTGACACATCCCAGCCAACAGGTGAGGACAAAATTCGGGGAGAGCCACATCCAGGGGAGCACTGGACTCTTACTTTGGACAGCATCACCTCGGGGTGGAGCAGGAGAGGGATCAGAGGAGGGCCACCAGCAAGGTCAGAGCCTTGCCCTGATATTCCCAGAGAGCTCCCAGGCCTTTTGCTCTGCCACCAGCACATCCATCCAACACCAGGACACATCCCAGCCAACAGGCGAGGACAAAATCCGGGGAGAGGCACATCCAAGGGAGCACCAAACCCTTCCAGCTTACTTTGGACAGCATCACCTCGGGGTGGAGCAGGGGAGGAAGCAGAGGAGGGCCACCAGCAAGGACAAGAGCCTTGCCCTGGTGTTCCCAGGCCTTTTGCTCTGCCACCAGCACATCCATCCAACACCAGGACACATCCCAGCCAACAGGCGAGGGCAAAATCTGGGAAGAGGCACATCCAAGGGAGCACCGGACCCTTACTTTGGACAGCATCACCTCGGGGTGGAGCAGGGGAGTGAGCAGAGGACCTACCTGCTCTCACTGCACTCCTTCTTCTCTCGGACGCGCAGCCACTTGCGCAGGAGGAAGCGCTTGCGGCGGGGGGAGGCACTGGGAGTGGAGCAGTTGGACCAGGGGGTGTCCTCGTCACTGGAGGGGGTGATCTCAATGGAGGGGAGCTGCAGGTATTCCTTGCTGGAGGAAGGAGACTCCTGGAAGGTGCCGGCCTCCAGGCTCTGCTCCTGCACGTTCTTCATCCGCCTCATCTTGAAGCGTTTCCTGCGCAGGGTCGGGGTGGAGGAGCTGGACCAGCCGCCCTCCAGCACCTGCTGCTGGGGCACCCGCAGCGCCGGGAGCCGCAGGGTTTCTGTCATGTTGGCAGCTGCCATCAGGCGGCCCTTTCCTCCTTGGCGCTCCCACCCCCGGGGCACTTGTGGCTGCGAGGCGGGTGTAAAGCACACCGCAAAGCCACGGCTCGCCTTCCTCCTCCTCCTCCTCCTCCTCCTCCTCCCTCCGCCCGCCCTGTCAGGCAGGAAACCTCATGTTCTTCACGTGCTCTCACGGAGCGGCCCCGCTCATGGGGAGGGGAGGGGAGGGAGGGCACGGCCGGGACACGCCGCAAAGGGAAAAGGACTCGAGTTGCTTTTTATTTTTTTTCCCCTTTTCTCTCTCCTCTAGGAAAAGTCCCTCCCCTGGCTGTGTCGGAGCAGGTTCAGGGCTGACACAAGGGCTGACACAAGGCTTGGCCGGGGTTCAGCTCCCCCTCCCCAGCCCTCCCTCCCCTTTTCTGCTGGCTCAGGGGAAGGAAAAGCTCCTGGGAAAACTCTGTGGCTGCGGATCTTCTCCAGAGGCGAGGCAAGCATGGAGAGGAGCGGCGAGGAGCTGTGGGGAGGGCAGAGAGAGAAACAGAGGGAGGGGAGAGGAACAAGGCTCGATAAAAATCAGGAGAAAGTGTAGCGGGAGCGGCGCGTTCTCTGTGTGTGTGCCGGGCTGTCGCAAGTGTAACCGCGCTCTGACCCCCGGGGCAGGGCTGGTGTTACCCAACGTGCTGCCGAGACAAAATGCACCGCCCGGGGAAGGGCGAAGGAGGGGGAAGAGCCTCCCCGAGGAGCCGCTTGGGCTGGGTTTGTCCCTTTTGTCCCACCTTCCTGCTCAGCCGGCACAGCCCGGCACAGCCCCGGCGGGGAGAGAAATTGGACTTTCAGCCCTTCTTTCACAATCTTTCGGGTTGTGAAGAAGGTTTCAGCCTTCTTTCACAATGATTTCATCATCACCATCATCATTATCATCATCATCGTTATCATCATCATCATCATTATCATCATCATCGTTATCATCATCATCATCATTATCATCATCATCGTTATCATCATCATCATCATTATCATCATCATCGTTATCATCATCATCATCATTATATTATCATTATTATTATTATTATTGTTATTGTTGTTGTTATTGTTGTTATTATTATTATTTCTCGTCCCCACTGGCTGCTCACAGAGAAGCCAAAGGAGGAGGAGAAGGGGGATTGAGGAACAACCCAAAAAAAGCAGCAGCAGCAGCAGCAGCAGCAGCAGCAGCAGGTGGTGGCACCAGAACTGGTGGGGCTTTTAGCTCAGTTTCACAGCGGTGAAAGCTGATTTAAAACAGTTCTCCTGGGGAGATGCTGCTTCCAAAATGCCCGTTGGGTGGGGATGGAGGGTGTGAGGGGCAGGAACCCACAGAGACACCACAAAACACGAGCAGAATGGGGTTTACACCGGGACAGAGGCACCGAGGGGACAATTCTCAGCATCCACACCCCAAGGGAGCTCCAGCAGCCACAGGACACGCCTTGCAGAATTCTGCTGGCAAAATCAGCTCAGGGAAAAATGTTCTGACAGATTCTCCGTCAGTATCCTCTGAATTTCGCTGCATGAGGCCCTATTTTGTTGTGATAAAAAAGAGATATAAAATTAAAACCCTCCAAGGCGGTGACTAAAACTCGGCTGAGTGAATTTCGAGCTGTGCTCTCTTCTCTCAAAAAAAAAAAAATTTAAAAATCAACACAAAAACGTCTCTAAATCAACCTGACACAGCTTTAGTTTTCATTGTTCAACAGCCTGGACTTTTAAAAAATATTAGCTTCAGGTCAGAAAATATTTGTCAACTCAAATCCAAATAGTTGTTCTTGCACGGGCTGCCTCGGTTTTGTTTGAAAATAAACTTTACAGAACATCAGAAAGTGCCATCTAGGACAGGGATAATGTGTCAGGAAAGGCAGATTTATAGCAGCAAGAACAAGGGGGGAAGGAAACATTTCAATCAAACGACAGAGCAGTTTAAATGCTCAAGTGCTATATTTAATTTCTGCACTGTCCTTTTTGCTCTGCTCATTTCTGTAAGTTAATAGCCTGACAGCTCTTCAGAGGCATTTCTGGAGAATCTGTCACCTTGGTATCCATGCACCAGGTGCACACACACAAACAGAAAGCCTTCCACAGACACCCACTTAAAAAGAGAAACTCAAATAAATGCGGTTTGTTGTTTTCTTTTTAAGTCCAAGAAACAAAAGTCTATATTGAGGCAAAATGCCAATGGTTTGAGAGTAGCTTTGCATCTCCTCTGCCTCGGGAGCAGATCCCTTTTCTCCCACGTCTTGCCATGATTTCCACCTCCTCACCACAGTCAGAAACATTCTTGGCTATCTCACAATCCCCAAAAAATTCACATTTCACCTTCTTCCCAGGGCATGGGGGAATCAAACCCCCAGAGCATCACTCCTGAATTTTAACCAAGAGAATGTGAACCTTCACACACAATTCACCTGCCTGCTCTGGGGAGGGAGGGATGAGCAGCCCTTTGGAAATCATCATCACCATCATCATGGTTTGTCCATGATGGTAGAATCAAACCCCCGGAGCATCACTCCTGAATTTTTACCAAGAGAATCGTTAACCAAAAAATTCACATTTCACCTTCTTCCCAGGGCATGGGGGAATCAAACCCCTGGAGCATCACTCCTGAATTTTAACCAAGAGAAAGTGAACCTCCACACAAAATCCATCTGCCTGCTCTGGGGAGGGATGAGCAGCCCTTTGGAAATCATCATCATCATCATCATGGTTTGTAACATGCATTAACGAGTCTGATCTCCCATTGGAATATTTCAGCAGCAGCACAAGAGCCTCATTTAATTGCAGCAACAAGTACAAATGAGGGTCAGAGCTCCAACTCTGGCCTGATCCTTCAGCACAGTGGGCACTGCAAACCCTCAGAACACCCACAGCAATTAGCTAATTAATCCACAGGAGGCTCTGTGGCCTGGCTTTGGTAACCACGTTGTCGCCCAAGGAGAAGCTGGTGCTGGTTTTTCACCCTGATCCCCACTGAACTCCAGTGGAGCTCAATGGAGGAAAGACCTTTTCCCACCTCTGTTGAACATGGAAAAGGAGATAATTCTCTGTGCTCTGGGAGCCTTTCTCTGGAGTGAGGCAGCAGCACAGTCACTGCCCCTTTAACTCCAGGCACTCAGGGATTAGTGACCAACCCTCATTTACACTATGGAACATTTTTATCCCTGAGAGGGGATTCCGGACACCTGCCTGGGAAATGAAAAAACCACTGCCAGGAGATCCAGCTCCAACACCTGACCCGGAGTGAGAGATTCCAGCCTGAGCAAGGATTATTTCTGTCCCAGAGCCACAGCAGCACCCTGTCCCCCAGCCCCGGTTAATGACTCTCCCTGCAGTTTAATGATCCAGCTAATGACGGATTTATTCCAGCAAAAAATGGGTTGTCGAGGCTTCGGGTTGATCAACAGCCTTTCTCCTCCTCGGATGTTCTTGGGTTCTCCAGAAAAAGGCTTGCAAATGAAGCAATTAGGAAATAAAAAAAAAATAAAATAAAATTTAAAAAAACCTATTAAAAAAATAAATTCAAATCCTTTCCCTGAAGAAAGAAGGTGAACTAATGTCAGCCCAGATTTCTTGGGCAGAATTTTCCATAAGGAATTTCCCATGGGTTTAAGGGAGATGAATACAGAGTAGGAGCTGGCACTGAGAGTACAGGGTAAGAAACCCTGATTTTATTAATTAAAAGCAGTTATTTTTATGCACAGGAAATCCATCACAGCTTCTTCAGTCACTCAAATGCACATCTGGCTCTGCCAGGCCAGGCAGGGAGATTGGAGCACTCACAGCCCAGCAGAATTCCCTTTTCCCCATAGTTCAAGATCATTTTCTGCTTCTTCCCTTTCCTGTGCACACAGCTGAGAGAGGCAGGCTCTGCATGAGGAACCTGCAACTCAGGCTAAGCCAAAATTCTGATTTTTCTGAAGTTCAAAAACACAGAGGGAGGTTTTTTTTGGATTTTCCCGTTTATTGGTTTGGGTTTTGTGTTTTGCTTTTGGATATTTGGTTTTGGTTTTTTTTTTTTTGGTGGGGTTTTTTTGTTTGGTTCGTTGGTTTTTGTGGGGTTTTTTTTCCTGTTTTTCGTTTGTTTGCTTGAGTGTTTTTTGGTGGTGCTGGTATTGGTTGGGGGATGTTTTCATGAAAATTCTGGAGTCATTTCATGATTTTTAAATGAAAAACCAATCCATTTACCCACATTTACTTTCACACTCCAACCTCCTTCTGCAAGAACACACGTTATCCTTGGAGCTGGACCTCAAACAGGGACTTCAGCCACATTTTCCTCTCTGCACATTAATGATGAGCTCTATTACAGTGTGACAGGCGAGACCCTGATGAGTAAATTCTTATTTTGGTGCCCTCCAGCCCTGCCCTCCCTGTCCCTGGCCTGGGTGACACCTGATCCCTGCACGGGTTGTTTTCTGGAACCCCAGCACTGTGCCCAGGCAGATAAAACAAATTTCACAGGCCAGAAACACCAGAGACAGTCTGGGACAAAAAGAGAGGGTCACACACTCCTCCAGCTCAATTTTTCCCCTCCTCGGTGAAATATTTCAATTAAAACTCCAATCAGTGGGAAAATCAGCTTTTGGGTTAATTGTATCAATTCTTACTTGAATTTATCTGTGTTTTGGCCACTGAATTAAAAGCAGGTGTGCACGTAGTAATGTTTAGTTATGTTTGCCCATAAACTACATTAACTTAATAAAACTTGCATGTAACAAAACTTTAAATTAACAGAATGTAAACCTAATATCATTTAAACTTTACAAAAGTTAAACTTAACAGAACTTTATAGTAATATCACTTAAATTTAACAACACTTAAACTTAACAAAACTAAAATTTAGCCTAAATTTAATAAGGCCAAAACTTAACGGAACTTAAAATAGTATAATTTAAAGTTATATTAAGCATTATATTAAACTTATTAATTATATAAATTTATATTGAAGTCATATTAAACTTATTTTATTAAGCAACACTTAAGCTTTACCTGGCTTAAACTAAACTAAACACTTAAATCTGACAGAAATTTGTTTTAATAGACCTTAGCATTAAAAGAATACGGAAGAAATAAAATATAAATTAATATTGCTGTAAGTTGCTATGGGCCCTGTAGTCCCAGTGCCCACAAGTGCCAAGTGCATCACAGGAGGTCACCCAGCCCAAAAAATTGGGAGCAGCAGCTCTCAGCTCCTGCTGGGATCACAGTCCCATCCCCAACCTTGTGGGTGACAATTGGTGCCCAATCTCTGCTCTCAGAGCCACAACTTGAGGAATATTTATTCTATCACCTGTTGGTCCCTGCCCATCTTGGAAAAGATGGGAAAAAAGGGGCTTTCTCAGGGGTTAGTTTGGATAGATATTCTGTATCTGTGGAAGGTATTAATTAGAGATTAATATCTATTTGTGCTTTCCTTTTCACAAAGAACAATTCCCACGTCAACGACAGCAATTAAAGACTCCAGGCCATGAATTGCTGCTGGGAGAGCACCACCTCCACCAGGCCCTTCAGCTCTGGCCTCACACACAGCAGCACTGCCCAGATGCTCCAGATCCCCCCCAGAACTCCAGGAGCTGTCAGATGTGATTCCAGCAGCTCAGCACACGGAGCCCTTGCCCAGCATCAGGGCAGGACTTTCACAGTTAATTTCTCCAGGCGCTGATCTCTCTCCCAATTCAAGGGGACAGCGGAGCCAAGGATAGCAAACAACACAAATTAAATCAATGTCGTGGCTTGGCAGGGAGGATCCAGCAGGAGACAGCAGCAGGGCACAGGTTTCTCAACCTGTTTGACAGTCTGAGCTCTCTTCACGTTTTAGAAATGAAAAGAAATGTCTGGCACTGCCTGTTCACTCTGATCAAGGGATTCTGCTTGAGCGTCAGCAAGGGGAGCTCATTTCTTCTCCTAAATCTAATTAAAGGATTAGTTAAAGGACTAATTAAATTCAGTCCATCACGGGACAGAGGGTGTGTGGTAATGCACCCCACACCCCCAGCAGGTGGTTCCAAAATGGAAAAGAGTTTCAGTTTACCTCTGGACATTTTAGGAAGTTTGCAGAGATTTTTCCATCCCTTCCTGGCAGTGATGGGCTCAGGGCTGAGAGAGAAGCACCTATTGGACCTTTTCACTGTTCTTCAAATTCAGATTTTCCCTCCAGAGCCCTCCTGAATTTTTCAAAGCACTCTCAATCAGCAGCCTTGCTCATTATTACAGCCAGGCTGGACCCTCAAAGTGTGGGTAAAACCCTGCTAAAAACATCCCAAAAATCCCTTTACTTCCTTTCTGCTCCTTCCTAAATACTCCAGGAGCCAAGAACAGCCAGCTTTGCTTCGATTCAGCACCTGGACAAAACAAATACCTCCCAAATTAAAGAAGAAGGAAGGTTTTGTTACACAACACCCTCCAGGCCAGCAACTAAGGCTCTCACAAGATCCCTGATTTCTCATTCCAGGGAGATGCAGCCAATTATTTGTACCAAGAGCAGCCAGTCTGGAGAGGCTTGCCCTGATCAGCACAACTGTGGTGGAATTTCAGCTCCTGCCTCCCATGAGCAGGGGTGATGTGAGCCTTTGTTTCAGCTGGAACAAAACCCACCAGGTGCTTTGGCACTGCTGGATTGTCCTGACTCCAATTTACATTCGTGCCTGGCACAGAGATGGGACTTGTTCCTGGCTGTGCCTTCCCTGCTGCTGCCCAGGAAATTCAGGTCCAGGAAATTCAGGTCCAGGAAATCCAGACCCAGGAAAGCCAAGGCTCTACAGCTGAGCCTGAAGAGAACAAATCACTTTTGGGTCATGGTTTGCTATGTTGGTTGGACGTGCAGTGTTCTGGAGTATTTCTGATTTTTTGTCTTATGTTTAAGACAAAACAATTCTAAAATGAGTGTAATTGTCTTTCTTTGTGGAATTTCGAGAGGAAGAACACATCTTTGTCCTACAAAAATACTGGGGAAGAGAATTAAGTTTTATTCCAGGAAAAGATTTAAGTTTTATTCTGCACAGGCCAAATGGAAACCACCAAAATTATCCCTGAACTCCCAAGAGCCACTAAAGAGCCAGAAGAACAGAAGAGGTTCTTTCCTATGATTTGTAAACTCATTTTGTACAATATATATATATATAAAACTATAATAAATACCATTCCTGTCCATCACCTCAAACTCACAGCTGCAGCAGAGCTGCTGGAGCCTGTGCCTCCAATGAAGCAAATGCCTGAGGACACCTGTCAGCATTCCTCACCATCCCTCCCAGATCCATTGGAAAAATTACTCTGTGGACAACTGAAAACCTTCTCCTCCAGCTGCCTGTGCCATTCCCACCCCTGATCCTGCACTCGTGGGGTGGAAATGGAGCCACCCAAAGGCAGCTCCACACCCCCAGCATCCATTCAATGCTCGTGGATCAGAGAACACAGACAAATGTCTGTCTGTTGATGTGTATTACATGTAAAATGTGGTATTATTACATTGTTAATATTACATGTAAAATAATTAATGTTCTATTATCAGAGAACACAGGCAAATGTCTATTTATTGATGTGTGTTACATGTACAGTGTAATATGATTACGTTGTTAATATTATATGTAATATAATTAATGCTCTATTATCATAGAACACAGACAAATGTCTGTTTGTTGATATGTGTTACATGTACAATGTAATATTATTACTTGTAATAGTGTTACAATGTAATATTAATATTACATGTAATATTATTAATGTTCTATTATCATAGAACACAGACAAATGTCTATTTGTTCATGTGTTTTACATGCACAATGTAATATTATTACACTCTTAATATTACATGTAATATTATTAATTTTCTTTTATCATGGAACACAGAGTAATATCTATTTGTTGATGTGTTCTAGATGCAAAATGTAATATTATTATTACATTGTTAATATTATATGTAATATTATGAGTGTTCTATTATCATAGAATACAGACAAATGTCTATTTGTTGTTGTGTGTTATATGCACAATGTGATATTATTACATGGTTAATATCACATGTAATATTATTAATGCTCTATTACCATAGAACACAGAAAAATGCCTTTTTGCTGATGTGTTTTACGTGCACAAATTAATATTATATGTAATATTAATGATGCTCTGTTATCATAGAACACAGACAAATGTCTGTTTCCTGAATTGTTTTACATGCAAAAGTTAATATTATATGCAATATTACTAATGTTCTATTATTGTGGAACACAGACAAATGTCTGTTTGTTGATATGTGTTACAATGTAATATTATTACTTGTAATAGTGTTACAATGTAATATTAATATTACATGTAATATTATTAATGTTCTATTATCCTAGAACACAGACAAATGTCTGTCTGTTGATGTGTATTACATGTAAAATGTGGTATTATTACATTGTTAATATTACATGTAAAATAATTAATGTTCTATTATCAGAGAACACAGACAAATCTCTGTTTGCTGATGTGTTTTACATGCACAAATTAATATTATATGTAATATTACTAATGTTCTACTATCGCAGAACACAGACAAATGTCTACTTGTTGATGTGTATTACATGTAAAATGTGGTATTATTACATTGTTAATATTACATGTAAAATAATTAATGTTCTATTATCAGAGAACACAGACAAATCTCTGTTTGCTGATGTGTTTTACATGCACAAATTAATATTATATGTAATATTACTAATGTTCTACTATCGCAGAACACAGACAAATGTCTACTTGTTGATGTGTATTACATGCACAATATAATATTAATATCACATGTAATATTATTAATATTCTATTATCACAGGCAAATGTCTATTTGTTGGCGTGTGTTACATGCCAAAAAACGTGTTTGAGGTGACAAATATGCACAGAAAACTCATCCCCATGGTTCTGGTTTGTATAAAAATATCCATATTTTTCTAAGAGCGTATGTTATAGAACATAAAACAGTGTATGTGACCATTCCCTCACCTGCAGCATCTATCCAGAGATAATTAACCATCTCCAGCCAGGCTGAGGTCACCCTAAAGCAGAGTGGAAAAGCTCTGTCACAGAGGTAATCCCACATTTATCGTGTACAACCACAATTCACTGAGCTGGATTCCTGGGGCAGGAATTTAAACCTCAGTGTGCACCTGCAGGTGTGAAACATCAGACAAACACAACAAATCCTGAATATCTTAAACACAACCAGAGCTATTGCCTGAGTAAACACCACCCTGCTGGCTGCATCTTCCCAGCACTGATTTCCCCTTGTTTTCAACCAGAATTCACTGAACTGGATTCCTGGGGCAGGAATTTTAACCCCAGTGTGCCCCTTCAGGTGTGAAACACCAGAGAAAAGCAGGGAATCCTGAATATTTTAAAAATAACCAAAGTTATTGCCCAGACAAACACCACTCCTGGCTGCATCTTCCCAACATTGATTTCCCTTCATTTTCAACAGAATTCACTGAACTGAATTCCTGGGGCAGAAATTTTAACCTCAGTGTGCCCCTGCAGGTGTGAAACATTAGAGAAAAGCAGCAAATCCTGAATATCTTAAAAATATATTCTTATACAAAAATATATATATATTTATTTAAATATATATTTTTATACAAAAAATATATATTTTTATGCCAAAAAAGGTGAGGGAATGCTTCAAATACACATTTATATGTTCTATAACATACACTGTTAAAAAATCTGGATATTTTTATACAAACCAGAACCATGGGGGTGAGTTTTCTATGCATATTTCACACATCAAACCTGTTTTTTGGCACGTAAAACACACATCAACAACACACCTCCCTCCTGGCTGCATCCTCCCAGCAATGATTTCCTTTTGTTTTCCTGTGTTTTCCTTTGCCAAGGATGCCCGGGGTGGGTTCCCCCGCTGGCACAGGTTGTAAATAATCTCAATAAACACTCATAGCTTCAGTGCCAGAGCCTCTCTCTGACCCAGATCCAGCAGCTGCTGAGGATATTGTTTAACAGAATGGTCGTTGTTTGATGGAATGGCTTGGAGCTGTCAGGCTGTGTCACCAGAAATAGGCTTTTTTTTTCACCAAAAATTATCATTTTTGTGTTCCAGTGAGGCTCCTGGGGAAAACAAGGTCAAACCCTGCAGAGAATCTCGATGAGGGTCAGTCAGGAGAGCTCTGGGGAGCCCAGCAGGACTCAAGTCCAAATATCCCCAGAGCGACAAACTCCACTAATAACCATCAAATAAAAGTATTTTGTTTTCCCCTTTTCTCCCCTTTTAACACACGAGTAGCAACAGAGGCCAACAGGTGATGCTTCTCCAGCTGCTTGGGGTTTTAAATCACATTAAACAATTGTAATTCCTATTTTTATACACCAAGATTTGCACCCAGAAATGATGATTTTTTTGAGTAGCACCAGGAGGTTTTACCTGTCACACACAGCCTGCCCTGCCCTGTAAATAATCTCAGAAATTCAGGTTTGCAATCATTGTAACTTCTGAGTAAAACTACCCCAAAAAACTTTTATTTTTCCTTAAAGCCAGGCAGAGAGGAGATATGGTTATAGTCCTGCTGAGAGCCTGAATATCAGAATTCCAGCATTTTATTCCTTTGTCCTTCAGAGAAAATCATTTCACATTCTGTCTCCATTTCCTCCCCGACAACACTGAGATGAAGCACTGCCTGATGTATTGGAACCGTGCAAGTTTAATTTAAGAAAGAACACGAAGGCACGTGGTGAGCTCAGGAGTCTCTCAGAACGAACAGTCCAGGAGATTTCCAGAGTTCTGGGAGCTGAAAATTCCATGTCCTGTCACCAACCAGAGCAACTTCATGCAGAACAAGAATCCATTTTCAAGGTGGAAAACGGAAAATAAGAAATTCTTTCTTGCTTCTCCTTCCTGATCAGACACTGGGATCCAGCTGCTCCCGAGTTAGAAAATCTGGTTTGCTGCGAATGAATAATTCATGTGTCTGACAAACTCACTGCCCTTTTTTTTTCCTTTATTAAATTTGGGCTGGGGGGTGCCACCAGCGTTTGCTGAGCTTTAATACTCAGAATTCTCCAATTCTGACACATACACAATGGCAATTTCTCTCCTACCCTGTCTGAACCATAACTCAATTTGCAGGCAACAGGGAAATATTCTCAAGCCCAACATCAATCTGGCTACTTCAATATTGCACCTCTACTGCTTCTGTCCCTGCTTTATATTTTTTTGTTTGCAGCTTCTACCAAATTTCATGGCCACTGCTGTGTGTTTACCATGATCTCCAGGCATGGGCAAGTTCCTAAATGAAAAAACACAAATTTATGTTTAAATTCCATCCTAAACCAAGGGGGGAAAAGCCAATTCCAAGCAATTGGAACAAAGGTGGAAGGCAAGAAGGGGCGAAACCTTTGAACTACAAATTCAGGTTTTTCCAAAGTTCTGACTCCAAGTTATAAAATTATCCAGCCCAGACTGGGGATGTGAGCCAATAACCTGCACAGGGATGAATTCTGAGCTCCTTGCAGGATCTTTTCATTAGTTATAAATACACCTGCCACTCATTTTCGCCTCCGTGCTCTTTCACTCCCACTCCTTCCCAGCCAGCCACTATTAGATCTGAGCAAACAATGACATTTACAGGGTTATTTTCTAAAAACTCATCTCCCTGAGCCTCTCGTCACCTCGCCTCGGGCTGAGCTGCACAATGACACCTTTGCAAGGCTGTAATAAAAAAGCTGGTATTGAACAGAAAGAAAAGCCCCAGCAAGTGGAAGCTCAGTGAAGAATCAGATAAATGTCTTTTTTAATACACTGGAATCCGGCAATTACCTCGCCCATCAGCGTGAATAACGTGCAATAATTAAATCTGAGGCACTGAGCTGATCTAAGTGGCTGATTTGGGTCTAAAATTACCAATGGGATTTATAATCAGGCATAGTTACAGTGGTGCTGAGAGCAGGGTGACTTCCAATTGCTCAAGGCAGTTCTTACAGGCAAAACTTTTTTATTTAAATATTAATTTGTGCACCAAGAAAGCAGCAAATCCGTTCACTTTGGGGGGTCTGTTGATTTTCTTTGTCTTCCACCTCCAAGATTATAATCCTAAATTTCATCCCTAAGACATTGGACCTGTTGCATTTTTGATTTTCACATAAAGATGTGAAATTGTCTCTGCGGTCACCTCTAAGTGTGTTTTCTGAGTTCTCCCTGGGTTTAACCACGTTGAAAGCAGCTCAGGAGCTTCAAGCATTTCCTTGGACCATACAGAGAATTATTATCACAATCCCAGGGAGAGTTTGCAGATGGTGGATTAAGCTTCCCCCTCCAGTACAGCATGGGTAATTAATAATTCAGGTAATTAAATGGCAAAAGTAATTAATGATTTTACCAGCTTTTACCTAAAAAAAAGTTGGGGCATGGAGGGAAAAGAGATTTGTGTGTGGTTCCTGCACAGTCACAGCTCAGAGAATCCTTGGATTTTACAGAACTTACACCAAATTTCAGAGGAATTTCCACTGCCACAGCAAGTTTTTGGGACTGTCCTGGTTTTAGGACAGAACTTTATCCCAGCTGGAAGCAAAACAGGGATCAGACTAATTGCTAATTGCTCTTACAAGGTCCTGGTGCTCAGTGGAATCCAGTGCTGTGCAGGAGTCATTACAGGATTTTTCCAAGCTTAGGAATGGGCAGATAAATTGAATATACAAAGAGCTATGTGCCTAAGACAGAAAAATGCATCCCCAGGCAGCTCAGATCCCAACAATCTGCCCATTTATCCCCAAATTCAGAGCTCCTAATGAGGAGGCAGAAGCCCAGACAGATGGATGAGCAGGCTGAGTCTCTCCCCCTCGAGAAGTGAGGATTCAACAGCATCTGCTCCAGACATCCAGAAGGTTCCTGTCACACAAATAAAAATAATCATCATCTGTCAGCCTCGACTCTCTGCAGCGGGGATTCATGGAGAGCTGGAGTTCTCAGCTCCAGGAAATCCAGATGTGCTCTGGGGGAGTGAACACATGGCCCAGTCCTGTGAATCTGCAGAAATCAGGGAATCTCCATCCCGTTTTTCCCTCATCAGACTCAAAGGCAACTGCAGGAATTGGATATTTACTGCAGGGATTGAATATTTACTGCAGGGATTGGATATTTACTGCAGGGATTGGATATTTACTGCAGGAATTGGATATTTACTGCAGGAATTGGATATTCACTGCAGGGATTGGATATTTATTGCAGGGATTGGATATTTACTGGAGGAATTGGATATTTACTGCAGGAACTGGATGTTTACTGCAGGATCTGGATGTTTACTGTAGGGATTGTATATTCACTGCAGGAATTGGATATTCACTGCAGGAATTGGATATTTACTGCAGGAACTGGATGTTTACTGAGGGCAGCCCAGCAGGAACACAATTTCTCAGCAGGTGCTTCCACAAGTCATTTTCTCTAATGAACCTACACCAAAAAATTAAGACCAGAAGAATAGAAAATCACGAATTACTTGCCTCAAAGGACCTTTAAAAAAAACCTAATACCACAACACTCTTAAGCAAGAGCATCAACAGAGGGGGAAAACAAATGGAGAAGTGAAATTAGAGCAGAACACTGCAGTGCTCACTCTCAGTGTGGCACAAAACCCCTGGAAAGGTGCTGGAGCTGTTTGTGGGGTAACAGGGGCTCAGCCAATGCACCCCAGCCCCTTCCCCACCTGTGGGCCTGATATTTCTGGGCCTGAGAGATTTCAGCCTGCTGGCAGCTGCTGACTTTTTCCCAATGAAAAATTTCCCAAGAAAGCTTCTTCCCAAAACAATCCTGGCAAACAACTCTCCTTTCTCAGAACAATCTTTCTCCAGGTGGTGTTTTGCTGTTTCTCTGGTTTAACCCATGGGATCAGAGAGGTGTCGTTCCTGTTCACCTGTTGCTCTGATTTTTCAGCCTTCTGATGTTTTTACATTCTTGTACTGGAGTTCTTACAATTGTAACATAAAGTAGATTGTTTTCTCATCCTTTCTGTGTTGGACTCCTGGCTTGAGCAGTGGGGTCAAAGGGGTGTTAACCTTGTCCCCCAATCACTGGTCAAAGTCCAAACCCCATTTAAACCTGAACCCAAAAATAAACTTCTTCTTTTTCTCCCTCTCATGCAAACAGGTGACTGTAGTTCTTTTCGTGTCCTCTTACGACATTCACCAACCATTTAAATCTGTATGGGAACACTTTATAAAAGGCAGTGAAAATTAGACAATTAAAGCCTTTTTTCTGTGCTCTTTGCCTTCTGAAATATTTGGAGTGTCTCACACCTCTCTCGTCCCTACAAGGACACCCCCAGCAGAGCTGACCCCAGAGCTCCCAGCACAGCTGGAACCAGCACAGCTGGAACCAGCACAGGCTGCACTCCACAGGAGCTGATCCCCCCTGGGACAGCAGAGGAGGTGACTCTGACCTGCCCCGTCCCCAGGGCACACTTTGGATACCCCAAATTCAGGTTTGTGATTCAGCTGTGACCTGCTCACAGGGGCCAAGAAGAACCACCCAAAGCACAGGGTTTGTGCCCAGCTCTGAGGTCTCTAATCAATGCAGAAAATCACATTTATCTCCCAGGTCAATAACTGCAGGAATTCAGAATAAAATTTGAGCTGGATATAATAGAAAGGGAGAGAGATCCATAATTTCACTCTAATAGGTCACTAATGAGCTAAAAGATGTGAATATCAATTGCAGCAACAGGCTTAGATGGACTCACATTCAAGAGATCCCATCACATTTTTCTGAGCAATTCCATCTGTGACAAGAAGCACTCACTACTGAGCTTATTTCTGAGGATAAAAAAGCCTTTGACATGCTCATAATTCCAATAATTCTGCTGGAGACTGGTATTTACAACCTGCACAGCCACATCCATCACTCCCTCTGCACAGCCCTGCCCAAGGAGCAGTGTTTTACAAAACTGACCTAACATAACACAGCAATTCCTTTTCTGTTTAGCACTGACACTCCAGCTCCAGCAGCAAACTCCTCCACATTTATTGCAGTTTCCTTCACAAACATTTCAAGGAAACTGCTGTTTTTCTATATAAAAAAAAAAAACAACAACCCTCAAGTTACAATCAACAAGAACTGCTGCACATCCTCTACTCACACTTTTGTTTCTGGCAGCTGAGGGGGGTTTTGTTGTTGTTTTTGAACTAAAATTGCCATTTTTACACAATAAACACCCTGCAGAGACCACATCTCTAACAGCCAGTGTGAAATGCAGCTGGTGGAGCAGCATTTAGGGGATTAAACACTCAGGAGAGGATTTGGGCAGTCACCTCTGGCCATGTCCATCAGGAAAACCTCTGCCAAAAATTCACTGTGGTCATTTATTCCAGCTTCTCTGAGACTTGTGGGGGTTCTGGTGGGGAGGTTGTCTTGGGCTGCAGTGCAAGATGTAACCAAAATTTATATTCCATCTCCAGCTGTTCAAACCAGCTGGGGCAGATCTTTACCCCTGCCAGGCCCCATCCTCCCCCCAGGGGATCTCTGCTGTCCAGGGCCCATCCAGGCTCACTGCAGGGCTGAGACAATTCCATCAGCCCATGGGGAGATGCTCCACCCAGGGGGAGGAGCCCAGCATTCCCACCTGGATCAAACCTGGCATTGGGAACTCCAGCACAGCCTGTTTGCACTGGATTCCCAGAGGGAGACCAGACCCAGCTCAGCACCACTGGAGCTTCAGAGGGAAACTGCACCTTCTACAGGATCATCTCTGCTCCAGCAGAACCACATCTGTCCCTGCAGGAGGGCTGGGCTGGGCTGACACCAACACCCTGAGCAACAACAGGGGGTCAGGTTGTGTTCTGACCCTGTCAGTGGTTTTTTGATACAAATTAATTTTTATTTTAATTTTCCTAGTAAAGAACTGTTATTCCTATTCCCACATCTTTGCCTGAAAGCCCCTTAATGTCACAATTATAATAATTCAGAGGGAGGGGGTTTACATTCTCTATTTCAAGGCTGTCTCCTGCCTTCCTTAGCAGACACCTGTCTTTCTAAACCAGGACAGACTCACACCCAGGATGGACAGAAAAGAGGGAAGGGGAAATGGGAGGATCAGCAGATCATGGGAAACGCTGCTGGATAAAGCAGGAGAATCAGGCAGGAGATTCCATAATTCCCTTCCCGGGAGCAGTGTCAGAGCCAGAGGCAGCAAACAAAACTGTGACCAACGAAATTCACATTTATAACAACTCTGGCCCTGATCTGCAGGAAATTCAGAGACTTGCCCTGACCTTTCAGCGAGCTCAGACAACAACTGCAGCACCAACTGCTCCTCCTGCAGCTGCCAGGAGGGTCTCAGCAATGTCCTGGTGACATCCTGACCTGTCCTGTCTGCAGCAGCTGTTTTTGGGACAGATGACAAAGAGATGTGAGAGGAGCTCATCTGGCACAGAGAACATCACAGACATGATTTTTTGGGAGCAAACAGGAATTCCACACATCTTTTCCCACTGCAGGAGGGATCAGCAGCCTGACTGGATGCATATAAACTTTTTAAAAGGGGTTTCTTCCCACCTCCCTGGAATTCTCAGTGGGGCTGCAGCAGGAATTTGGCTTCTACATGAAAGGAGTGACAAATTAAATTTGTCTTTCCAAACAAACTGTGGGTTTGCTGATAAATAAAATTAGATACTGAGGGATGAAGGGAGAAATGGGAAGAACCATAAATTCCATGGGAATTCCATTGATTGACACAAGGAAAATAAAAAGGGGGGGTCACATTAGAAGGGGTCTGTATTTGGTGGTTTGGGAAGTCTGGACCTCTCAAGTACCTCAGCCAGTGGGGAAAGAGAGAGGGAAATGTGGCTGGAAATTGGGATAAAAAGGAGGCTCCATCCTCTAAAAATGTGAGAGACCCCAGGGGAAATCCCCCATGGCCTCTCCCTTTATTGGAATAAAGTTCCAGGGCTCCTCTGTCTCCTCTTTGGACATAAATTTGTGGGGTTTATGAATTAATTTCCCCAACACCCTCAAGTTTCTTCACTTGCTGAAAATGAAAAAGCACACAAGGCGTGGATGGAGCTGTCAGCAATCCCAGCAGAGCCTCACTGGGGCTGAGCTGGGCCCTTCCAGAGCCACTCTCCACATTAGTCACCTCCAGCTCCAGAAAAAGGGAGTGACAAGAACACAAAGAGCTGCACTTTTCCAGCAGGAGGCTCAGGGCTCACATTCTCCAAGGTTCACATCATTTCTTTAGTGCAGCAGTTGATGATCCACCTCCAGACGCTCCAGTGAATTCAGCACTTCAGCCAAACTCACAAATCTTGACAGAATTTCCCCTCTGTTGATGAGTCATTAGCAGAGCATTTCCATTTTCCTCTCACTTAACTCCACCAGCAATACAGCCCCAAATCACTGGAGTGACACAGGCAGGACTGATTTCCTTGGGAGGGTTTCTACTCCCTTTTTTCCTCCTCTAGAATTCTTCAGAGCATCTCCAGAAGGTTGAAATCACAGGATGTGATTCAGAAATCCAGAGCTGATCAGAAGGATCATCCCTGGAATTGTGGAGGGTGTGGGAACATGAACGTGGCTGTTCTTGACTCTTTGGTGACACAAGGAGGAGATCAGAAGTTTAATTGGTTAAAGATACAAATTGTCCCCCAGTCAGGGGAAATTAAAGTTCAAGCAGCTGGGGGTTGTAAGAAAGAACCTGGGCAACTTCTGTCTCAGGGAGTTTAAGACCTGTCCTGAAATTTTCTCCCAAAAATGTGTAATTATCCTTTTCTGATCAGCTCCAATACAGATTTTCCACCAGATTTCCAGATTTTCCAGATCAACCCCAGCGCTTACAGAGGCTCAAATCAGACTCTGCCATTGCAGCTCAGATTTCCTGATCTCTGCTCTGCTTCCAACACAAACCAACTCCACCTCCTGCTTCTCCCAAAATTACACGATTCTATTTGTCTTGGCCTTTGCAGGATTTACAGTGAATATTTGGCTTTCTTCCTCCTCCCAAAGATATTGGAAGTTTTTCTTTTAAACTCTTTTTTCTCTAGATATAAAATCATTTTAAGGTTTTATATAAATTGATATAAACTTATATACACATTTAAATATAATACATAAATAAAATCTANATAACAATTCATGTTTAATACTTTTCTTCCAAAGCTCCTTAAATATAAAAACCCAAAGATTTTTATCTCAAGGGATCACTGCCCTCCTAGAATATTCCCTACCACTGAATGAAGTTCATGTCACCATTCCTTTTCCATCTCAAACACGTGGCACAGCTAAACTCACATCTCGAAATTCCATTTTTTCTCCCTTTTTGAGCTGGGACTTTCAGAGTTTTAATTTTATTAAGCCAGGCAGTCCCTTAGGATTTTTTTTTTTTTTTTTTTTTTTTATTTT
>VWZU01008700.1:0-47693 GCA_013397095.1 Sterrhoptilus dennistouni
AGGAAGAGCATTGCCTGCAGGTCGGAAGATTGTGATCCCGCCCCTGTGCCCGGTGTCGGTGAGGCCACGCCGGGAGTGCCGTGTCCATTTCTGGGCTCCTCAGGGCGTGTGAGTCACGGAGTTCCAGCAGAGAGCGACAAAGCTGATTAAGGGTCTGGAGCATCTCTCTGGTGAGGGCAGGCTGAGGGAGCTGGGTCTGTTCGGCCTCAAAAAAGAATTTTCCAGACAAGTTGTGGAGTCTCCCTCACTGGATACTGAAGGACTGTTTGGGCTCAGTCCTGTGCCGGGTGCTCCAGGATGACTCTGCCTGAGCACGGGCTTGGGCCAGGTGACCCACTGAGTCCCTTCCAGCCTGAGCCCTTCTGTGGTTGTTGTGGTGCTTCGGTGCTGAGCCATGGCGTGAGCTGGGAGATCTGCTAGGCAGACAGGGACATCAGTTTTGAGAAATTGTTTCTGATCCTGAAGTGGAAAAGCATTCAAAAAGCATTCAGATTCGAATGGAATCCTCCAGTTGGCGGTGACATACAGGACTCCTGAGCTCCACACAGTGTTTCAGGGAATGGCAAGGACAGTGCTGCTTTTCAGTGTAGACCGGGTACCGCGTGGGGACAGGTGGGAGATGCTGCAGCCTGAAGGGAGGAACAAGAAAAAGAGAAGGAGGTGTCAGAGAGAGACCTGGGACTCTGTGTTGTGTGTTATGTAGTTTTTGCTCAGAAAGTCAGCTAATGGCTTGTGATGGGGTTTGGGTATTTTGTACTATTCCAAGTACACTCCCAGGCCAGTAGTTGTGCTGGTTGTAATGATTTGTAAAATAAAACCATATTGTCAGTGTTTGCAAGTGAACCCAAATGCTGATATGATATTTGCAGTTATTGTAATAATCTTTTTCTATGTTTGAAATAAAGAATGAGTTGGCCAGCAGTAAGGAGACCACAGGACTACTAGACCCAGCTGTGCACATGAAGAAGGGATGCTGATGGATGTGAATTCATGTCCAGCAGTGATGGTCATTGATACTGTTTATTTTGGAAATCAACAGGAAATCCTGTGATAAGGTTTCCCACCTCCTGTTTGTTTGTTTGTTTGTTTGTTTGTTTGTGGGGGTTTTGTGTTTTGGTGGGGTTTTGTTTGGGTTTGGGGTGGTTTTTTTGGGTTATTAAATGTGGTTCAGATATTGAATGGTTGAATAGCACCGGAATTTTCCCAAAGACCTCTTTCCAAAGAGGAGGCTCTTCATCCTTGTGCAGAGGAGACTAATTCTTGACTCTGCACAAGTCACAGTGCAGCTTCCAACAAGGAGTGTGGGACAGTGCTGGCAGTGGTTGTGGCATTTCACATGATAGAGGCAAAGGTCACTTGGGAGTTTGCCTGGAATTACCTCTTTATTTCATGGAGGTTGCCTGGCTGCTGTGCTGGCAGTGATTTGCAGGCTGGGCTGAGCTGTCCTGGAGTAGATGAGGTAGAAGCCAGAGCTGCCCCCATTCCTTGGCTGTTCCCTGGAATACAGAGCCTTCCTGGAGCAGGGAAAGGAAGTGGAGCGGAGAGTGTTGCTCTTGCCAGAGGCAAGGCCTGGAAGTAAAGCGGCTTTGGCATGTCCTTGTAGTGGCTTTTCTGCATGACAGTTTTCTGGGAGTCAGAGGTGCTCCAGTCAACTGTCCCTTGCTTAGACTTTATTTTAGGAAGGTTGGGTGATAAATTCTCCTGATATTTCATTACGTTTGTCTTGTCTGAGTAGTAAAGCTGGGATGTAGAGGCTGCCTGATATATCTCTGTATTCCTGGGATGCCTTGAATGGGGGAGAAACAGCCACACCTCCAGAGCCCTGAGGCAGAAGAGTGCCTGAGGCACTCCCAGAGCAGCACAGGCTGCTATTCTTAGCATCTGTCCTTCTTCTATCACTCCAGGTATTTAAACTGAGTTTTAAATCTTCATTCCTTCAGATACAAAGTGCTGTTCTCTTCTCTCAGCTCAGGAGTTCATGGGCCAGAAAACTTAAAGCAGATAATTCCTGGGAACTATTCTGGGTAATACCAGGTGATTGTGGTCATGTCAGGCTGAGCTTGGGAAGTGAAAGGGAATGGTAGAAATTGAGGGCTGGGGGAAAATAGTATTGAAGTAATCCTCAAAGCAAAGCAGATGTTTTATTTATATATATATATATAACATTTTTTGAGATTAAAGGTAACGTGCAGAGGAAGAAGAGGATTATGTCTGAAATTGTTATGTTTCCCATGGCTGTGGTGTAAGAGATTGAAGGGAATCATTTTTATCACTCAGAAAAGCAATTTCTGTGGCTAATCAGCTCTGCTTAGACCCCTTCACAGGAAAACATTTCCCAGAAAATAGTCCATCCAGGTGTCATTTATTTGACCCAGCTTTTTGTCAGCTCCTGTCAGTCAGGCCATTCTTAGGGATATTCCTTCTCGCAAATGTGAACAGACTCGAAGACATTCCTGATTTAGTGAGTTCCTCTCCTGTCATCTTCTAGAAATGCAACTGTTACCTTTCCTTCTGAATGTATAAAACAGGCAGGAATTGATCTGGTTGCTGGATTGGTTAGGTTGTTTCCTAAACTGAATGTCTAAGGCTTTGTTGTAATATGGCATGTGGAGCCTGGGGGCTGTAAAACTCCAGAACTTTGGAGCAAAGGGTACTGAATGTGGAGGTGCCAACCAGGACATTGCAAGTTACGGTTTGCGGCACTGGGATGTGGCAGTGGTTAGATCTGCAGCTGGGGTCGCTCTGCAGGAGAGTGGAGCTGGTTTGCATCAGAAAATTAGAGGGAAAAACTAGCTGGATCTTTCCCTTCTTTCCCTTCTTTCCCTTCTTTCCCTTCTTTCCCTTCTTTCCCTTCTTTCCCTTCTTTCCCTTCTTTCCCTTCTTTCCCTTCTTTCCCTTCTTTCCCTTCTTTCCCTTCTTTCCCTTCTTTCCCTTCTTTCCCTTCTTTCCCTTCTTTCCCTTCTTTCCCTTCTTTCCCTTCTTTCCCTTCTTTCCCTTCTTTCCCTTCTTTCCCTTCNACATGGTGTGTTTCTGGAAGTAAGTATTGCTGTGGTCTGATAGTGAGAATGGGAAGCTCCAGACATTCTGCAGGAAGCTCTACATCATCATTCTGGTTAGCCTGGTTTTGGAATTACATTGTTTAAGAGAACTTATTGCAGAGAAATGGCTCTCTAGAGGACTTTGCATAGCCAGTGGCTTCTGTGTACTTCAGGCATACAAAACCAAAGTCCCCATTGGGGAAGTCAAAGAGCAAGCTGTGACTGGGCGTTTGGGACTGGATTCTTAACTTTAGTTGTGATGTCTGTATAGTAGGTGTAGCTTTGTTTAGGCTTCCTGTGTAATAAATAATGATAGGAAGGGAAGGCAGGCAATTAGCAGAGCGTTTCTGGTCAGTTGTATGTGCTGCCCTGGAATTGGATCAATTGTTCATTACAGCATCTGATTGTCTCCATTACTGATGAGAGCCAAAGGTGGCAGTTGCAGAGGGGATTATCTGATTAACTTTAGAAATCAACATCTGTCTGCCAAAATGAGCTTTACGTATCCAGCTGGAGGAAATCAATTTCAGCCTGTGCTTAGAGGACAGGGCCTTCTCAGCAAGGTGAGGGAGGCTGTCTGTGTTGAGGGGAAAGATTGTCCTGAAGACAGCAGTGGCTTAGAGGGGGTCCTTATCTTATGGAGCTGGCAGGATTGAAGTGCACCTTAAAATTCGTTCAAGTCTCTACTTTTCAGATTCTCTTAAAAAAAATACTGTAATAGCATTCTCTCTTCTGAAGAGTCAATATTATTTGTATCTAATCCATTTTTAAATGTCTGGTATTTTGCCAAAGACTTGCCACATGCTATTGTAAAGCTGGGCTCTGAGATCTCAAATTTTGATTCTTTCTCTTAAGCCTAAGTGGAATATGGCAGTATGTGACAAACCAACAAGCTCTGGGTAGTTTTTAGGGTAAGAGAGAGTCTCAAGATTTCACCTGTATTAGCTGCCACAGCTACTATTTCTTTCAGTGCAGAGCCAAAGGGTTTTTTAACAGGCTCTGGATTCTTGAGAAGGAGGTGCCTTAAATGCTGGGCTCATGCTTTCAGAAGTGGATTTTTGACAGGCCACTGCTTTTCTTCAAGTGCTCCTGCTGACTGTCAGGCTCCTCAGTGCTCTGCTGCTTCTGCAGGGCCATGGTGAGATGTGAGGCTGACTCCTTTTGAAAAGGTTTTGTTTGTTCAGGTAGTCCCATATCAATGAGCAGTTGCGGGAGCAGGAGATGCCCCGTAGGATTCATTTTCTACGTGGGCTTTTTGTTGCTGATGTTCTTCTGCAAGGATAGGCTGAAAGAGTGAGACTGGGTAAGTGTCCTCTAAAGCTGGAGGAGAGGAGCAGAAAAGGCTTTTACAGCTGTGGCTAAAATAACCTTGTGATGTAGATTGGGCTCTAGTGTGCTCCTGCTGCTCAGAGGGAGGGAGGATGATGGCTTCTCAAGCTTTTCGTTTTCCTGCATCTGTTGCCTATTTCTGTGTCTGGGGAACTCCAGCTCCTCAGTTTAAATTTACTTCTTGATAGTGGGCAGGGTGGGACAGCTGAAAGCTGGAGTAGTTTTGTTCCAAAAAAAGCACTGGGAGGCAAAATCCCAGCCAATGCCAAGCACTCTAAAGATGGAGAAACCCCACTCTTGCCTAAAATAGCTACTTAGAGGTCTTGAGACCAAAGCAGTAACATCTGGAATGGAGTTTGAGGGTGCTACTATAGGAGACATCGAGTAACATGAGCACCCTGGTGGAGTACAGCCTGCTACGGGGCCTAATTAGGGTCTTATTAATGCTTTCTTTCATCACTGCCTTCCAGCTTCAGATGGTGATTAGACCTATTTATAGGGGCAGAGTTCCTTAATATTCAGCACAGTGTACTTTCTAACCAGTCAAATCAGTAGCATCTGCATCCTTGATTGCTGCTTAATAACACTGCAGAAGATGGTTAATTAAAAAATATAAATAGACTTTTCATCCTCTTAACTTACCAAAGTTGGATTAGCACAGGGACTGTGGTGAGCCTCTCATCTCACTGCAGGAAATGCATCCTGCCCTCTTATCCAGGATAGTTACCTCTTATGTGCTCTGCTGAAGGACTGAATTTCATCCCCTCCCATGAGTATCAACACAGGGCAGAACGATTGGATGCTGCATAGTAATAGGACTTGTATGTAGGCTCCTGTGCTGCATTTGAGCAATTTCTAGCTTTTGTTTCAGTGTCTACATCTGTGTAAGTGTGTGTGCACACACTGCCTTATCCTGCCCCGGAACAGGAGGAGCGTATACAATGACATCTTTTGCTTTTCAAATCTCTTTTTAAAATACAGCTTTCTGGTTTTGCAGCTGGTAAACTCATAGGAGTGTGCTTTATCTGTGGAGGGCAAAGTGCTGTAATTAACTTTTTATATTGTTCTTATTTTTCCCTTGGAGGATTTAATTCTGAAATTTTGTTGGGATAGGCTCTAGGCAAGCCTCTAGAACAATCAAGGTATGACTTGAACATGCTAGCAGATTTGACCATGGGAAATTGTTTGTTCAGGTAAACATGGTACAAAGTGTTACGTGTAAGAAATTACTCCCAGGGAGGAGTTTGGGATGACTTGTAATGGTTGACCAAATGGTGGATGTGACTTTCCCCTGTCAGAGGAGACAGGACGTTCTGATAAGCTGAGCCTGTCTACTCCATCTCTGGGGTGTGTTTGGTCTTAACCCGTGGTCCATTTCCGCCTTGGTCTGTTCCCACTTGGGAACCATTCTGGTGGTGGGGGGGCAGTGGGGTGTGTTTTATTGCATATTGCTGATCCCTATGTCCTTACAGGTGGCTGCAAGGCACTGATCTTTTATTAGGATCCTACAAGAGAGAGGATTACAAGTTAGAGGTAACCTGTCACTTCTTCTTGGAGATGTTACTGCCCATGGGATTTAAAGGCCTCTCGTTCTTGCTGCCTTTCCAGAAGCAGCAGCATAGTAGTTGCTGAAGCAGCCATTGTAGCTTTGAAGCATACACACTGATTTTTTTCAAAGTATTTAATCCCACTTCTCCCCTGAGCCTGATCTTTTTAGTTTCTTGAAACGTTGAGGAAGCTGGTATTGTTGGTGGCTTGCCTTATTCTCCCTTTATTTTCACAGCAAAGTACATGTCTGGGAAGTGCTTGTATATAGCTTTACATTCTGCCTGTGTTAAGGGCAGCCAAGCTATTTTTTTAGTATTGCCTTTGTTTATGTTCCTTTGAAAAACTAAGATATTTTAAGGTTGTGGGGTTGTTTTATTTTTAGATAATCATTCCAATGGTCAATCCTCCGTAGAGCAGTACTTTCTAGAGAAGTTAGGGAAGAGTTGCTTCTTTTACAAACTCTGGTTGCTCTGTAGCAAATTTTTTTGGGGTTGCCTTGACATAAGTTTTATTCTTATGGAGAGAGGTGAGCAAAGCAGGTGGAATGTTTCTCTGCCTGCCCAGAGCAGTGAATTTTATACTTCCTTTTCCAGGGGCAGAGCTCCACGTGTCCCTCAGAGTATTAGACTTGGCTGTGGTGAGTGCACACGCAAGCCCAGCTGTTGGTTCCAAATGCCTAAAAACCCTGGAGTGCTCAGCCTGTGTCTGTCCTGGTTTATGTCTTTCGGGAAGGCGAGACAGTCTGGTGGAGATTGATTGTGTTCCCCACTGCTGCTGTTTCTCTCAGCTTTTCCAGTGTGAGTGTTGGGGCTGAGAGGGAGAGAACAGCTCTGAGCGCAGAGGAGCAGGCGCCGGCCCTGGGAAGGTTTGGACCAGCTCGCCTGAGGTGAAAGGCACAGACAGCTTGAGGCACAAGTGCAAATGTGAGCAGTCTGGAGCTCTAGTCAGAGCTTCCAAATCAGGACATAACACTTGGAAGCAGGTGGTGCAGTGAGAAAACAGCCTTTTTCTTTTGTTTTCACTTTAATAAAGTAAATGAGGTTATTATATAACACCAGAGCATATTTGTCTTCATCATGAAAGTTGACATAGAAAAAATAATTGAATTAAAAATGGCTGGAACCCTCAGATGCTGCAGCTCTTTTCCAGAGCCTCTTTGATCACAAAAGCTCTGTGTTGCTCTTTCTTCTGCTTTGTGTGACCCATTGGTGGTCGCACCACTAGTGATTAAATCTCTTGGGTGATCTCACATCTTTTTTCATGACTCATACTTTCTTTGGGCACGTGTGTCCATTTCGCAGTGTAGCATCAGAGTGTTTCCTGTCAGCCCTCATAACTCCAGCACGCTGTGCTCCTGCAGGGACACACCAGCTCCCTCTGAAAGAGTCTGGAGTCATATTGGAAACAGTTTGTTGCTTTGCTAGAAGTCCCTTCTGTATGTAAGATATAAGCAGTTTATTTGCACCTTTGCTGTTCATGTTACTTGAAGGCTTGGCACCCATTGGATAGGGTAGAAGAGTTGACATATTTTAACATGCAGCACTCGCTTTTTTTATTTTTTAATGTACTAATTCTGATAGTGGAGCATGGAGTTTGAGATAAAAGAAGAGTCAGTCTTACTGAGTGATGTTCAGTCTTTGCTTTCCTTCCTGGTTTCTGCAGGGAATATTTTGAATTTTCCCTTTTAAAATATTCCTAATTCCTGCAGTCTCTCTCTGTTACGTGAAGCAATTCTCCTTTTATTCCAACCAGATGCTGACGCCCTTACTCAAATTGTTTGTTGAACTGCCTTATTTCTCCAATTATTTTGGTCCTAAGAAGTAACAAATAGCATATGTGGCATGGGATTTTGCACAGGTCTAGTAATTTAGTTTTTTGCTCCTCCTTGCTATAGGCCTCCAGCTTGTTCTCTTGCACAGAAAGAATTGTCTCTTGTATCTGTCTCTGGCAGTAATTTCCAGAGTCTGCCGTATTTCTCCGCTGTGTTGTTTTGGCTTTTTTAGGAAAGGTGAGAATCTGAAGCTCATTTGAGGTCTTTACTGAGAACCTGTGAGGGTGACGTTTACCAGCAGACAAACTGTGACACTCTGAGCAGGAGCACCCAGGGATTTTCCTGCTTTGCCCAGTACTGGGCCCTCCTCTCTGTGCAAGGGAGCAGTGGGACCTGAAGGAAAGTCTGTAGCTTCTGACTGCAGGGAAAGAAATGGTTTGGGAGTAGCTAGAGGAGCGCTGCTCTGTCAGTCAGCAGCTGAACTGAGCTTGGTTTTAGAAAGGACACTAGGAGAATTAGGATTGGTGAGAGTTTGGGAGATCATATTGGGGCTGTATCATCTCACCTGGCCTCAAGAGATGAAAATCTTACCTTTCAGGACTACCTTTACACAGGAATGGTTTTGATAATGAAACAAGTTTCGGAAGTTTCCTTCTTGCCCCTGCTTCCCACTGTGCTTCGTGACTGGACAATTACAGCTGTTTATCTGTCTGTGGTAAATTGGGTCATTGAACTGATTTGAGTTAAAAATAGGCATCTCAAACATCAGCAGCACTGATCTGACCAGTGGCAGGGAGGATTATAAACTCCTTTTGCTGCTGGGGCCAGAGTAACTCATAACCACGTCCTTGCCGTGTTGTCTGGTTTATTCTGTGGTGGCAGTCAAATAGTCGATCTGAAAGGAAAAGTACTGAAGCTTGATTGTGATCGGCAGATCAAACGCTGCTGTCTCAAAATTAGCTGTACTCCTCTCAGATTAACTTGTACGTTTTACAGCTCTAAATAATAATTTCCTGTCTGCAGAGCAGGCCCAGTCAAGAAGACTAATCAGTGTGCATACATTGCTGCTAAAGAGTGCAGATACAAAGTCTGGCTGCCAGTGATGCATGAAATGAAACACAATAGGTCTAGGCTTCCTAGACTGGCAGCAGAGCCAGCTTTCTAATGGCTGAGCTTGATCTTGCAAATTTATTAACTGTGGAAAGGCTTCTACATGCCCTTACATCTTATGTGGTTCATTACTAAACACCTCCTCCAGAAAACCCGAAAACAGCTCAGCAAACACCATATCCCAAAAGAATACCCTTAAGTAACAGCCACATCACCATTACAGAAAGCTTTTCCTACCCTACTGTGGTATCATCTTAAAGGAAAGATTTGGAGAGGGTGGATGGTGTTTCTTAAATATACAGAAATGGCTGCAGGCAATCTAATCTGTTATCTCTTTGTTTTGTGAAGCAAGATAGGGAATTTAAAGAATGTGTGAAGACCCCTCTAATTTTCACTTATTAAAGTGAGTTTTTATGTTGTGACTATCTCTCTTCGGGCTCCTGATTTGTGAATTTCTCCAGTATGGGCTGTGTTTCTACATTATTCTCAGCCTGCACTGCTGTATAGCCAGGAATGCAGGTTGCACACAGCACTCCTCTCTGAACCAGCTCCTGCAGACTTCCAAGTACCACAGAGGGAATGTGGTGCATCCTGAGATAGCCCTATCTGTTTCTGCTACCCTGGTTTTTTCATCCTCCTTTGTTTTGCTTCTCCTCAGCTTAATGAATATTTTCTTATACAGATTTACACAGCTCTGTGTGATGAAACCCTGTAATGAGCACCTGTAAACTGTGGTTTTTGCAGCCTAAATGAGAAGAGACACAGGCAAAACAAGTTTGAAGGGAGTTGTGTAGACCTAGCAGTAGAGTTTGGGTTAGAAAACTGTATGGATAATGTCTACTCTGTTCATTCTTCAAAATGTCCTAACAGTAATGTATTTGTGAGTTTGCAATTTCCAATGTGCTCAAAGAAATGGAATTTTTTTTTCTTTATATTCTTTTGAGTACCAGGAACTTTTTTGTTATTTTTGTGAATAAACACATGGGAGGCAAACTTTCTGGGAATTGCTGAGGGGAAGGTGAGCAGGGCTCAGGATGGAAACATGGGTGACCTCCTGGCTGAGCTGTAGAGCAGCAGTGGTGCTGGCCCAGCTGCCTCCAAAAGTGTGCATACAGCTTGTGAGGTGTGTGGCACACAACTGAAACATTTCAGGGGACTGGTCAGGCTTGAGATATGAAAGGGTTCTGAAATAAGGAGGCTTATTTCAAGATAGTTACTAAGGAAAAATCCAGTCACCAGAAGCAACAAACAGCTCCTGGGAGTCTCAGAATGGAAGAACTCTCATTAACCTACTTGGAGCAAGGGGCTGTGTGCCCATGCATGCCTTGTAATTTCGTGGCTTCTGTTCTTGGAAGGGCCTGATGGTGTGTTTCTTGGAGCAGAAGTGCAAGATGAAGTACTGCCTTTTGCTAATAGGGTTGGAAGACCTGAAATATATCCACAAAGAACATGAGGAGAGAGAGGAGGGGACGGGGTGATTTCTGATGAGTCTTGTTGCCACTCTAACTTTGCTTCTAACTCTGGTCTTTGTTTTCAGCACAATATGAGCAGAGATTTGTTAAGGAGCATGCTAAAATAAAATTACGGTTTCCAAGAACATTCAGATACACAAGAGATTCCCACCTCACTGTAGCTGCCTTGAATGTATTAAAAGTCCAATATGTCAGCCTTATTAGTTGTGCCTTTCTCCTCAGCTCACCAGTTCTGTTGCAAATGCTTTCCTAAAACAAGTATTAGAGCAGCAAGTAGAAGTTCCTGTGCTTTTACTGTAATGACCTGTTTGTTCTTTCCCTTAGGCACGATGGCTGCAGTAGCCCAGAAGCACTTTTTGGAAGGGCAGCCATACTCAGTGCCCCTGATCCAGCCGGACCTGCGCAGGGAGGAGGCCGTGCAGCAGGTGGCAGATGCGCTTCAGTACCTGCAAAAGGTGTCAGGCGATATCTTCAACAGGTGAGGTGCTCTCCTGGGGGGTCGGGTGCTTAGCATTCAGCCTTACAAAGCAGGGTGCTGTGATTAGGTTGCAGCAGTGAAAGGGCATTGTGTTGGTAAGCAAAGGAAGTTCAGAAAAGGGATGAAAAAGGACCAGATGCACTTCAATATGAGTTTATTAGATTTGAGTCTGTCGAAGTTGAGCATAATGAAATGGCTGCAGTTAGCCAGATAATATTGGTTATTAATTTTTTTATTCAGTGGCAGACTTCCACAAATTGCATTACTGGTTCTGCTGCACTTATCCTTTATTCCTTCTTGCTCGTGTATTAAAGGGGAGGCTTTGTTATTTGGAGTATCTTGAAGATGCGCCTTTTTGAGTCATTGTACTTGAAGCAATGAAGTAGAAAATGTCTCTTTATTCTGATCTCTGCAACGTACAAACTGTTCTCTTTGGGCTTTTGGTGTTTACACTTCCCTTTTTGGGTGTTGGACGGGCTGAGTGCCCCGAGTGAGACTGGGTTTCTTGCCCCAGTGTCATAATCTGTCAAAGTCCATCTCTTCAAGGGTTTGGTACAGACTTGGCACCTCTCGCATATGATCATCTTTAGAATTGGATCTATGTAGCAGATCAGAGAGATTCTTGTGTTTGCTTGCAAATGATGGTAGATAACATGGTGCCTTTTTCTGTCCAGTGCCATCTTTGGCATATCAGTGCTCTGAGATGGTATGAAGTATCATTGAAAGGAAGCAGATCAGCATTTATGTTCTCATAGTCTAATTAGTAAAAGCTCATGCTTTGATTTCAGCAGGTCCCATGACTATCTAGTTTAATTTATTATGGTGTGAGCAGGGTCATGACACTCTGTCTTTTTTTCTGAGTTTTGGAAGGCTTTTTTAAGGGTACATTAAAGTTCTGCGGTTTCTGATAGTGATACTTTGAAGGGTAGCCTCTGGAGAAAGAGCAGTCTCTAAGGCTGAGCTCAGTTATTGAGGGAAATTAAGGTTTTCCACAGAAATAGTCTTTGTTTGGGCAAGGGCTGTGTGTGGGCTGGGCTAGGTTGAAGGCAAGGTGTACTTCGTTTGTGCCCTGAAGTAGGGGAACACTTCATGATCTCAGGCTGGGAGAAGGCATTCTGGAGCTGCCATAAACATGTGGAAAGCAGTTCTCAAATGTGGGCCTGGTTGGCACTGCTGTCTCTCTGTGTGGGGTAAATGAAGCTCTTGATAATACAGGAGTCGCTCTTTCTCTGTCTCTGTTTTTCCCTGTTTTGCCTCTCCTCTCTGCTGTCTAACACAGTACCCTGTAATTTCCCTAGGGAGACAAGCCTGCTGCTTTACATGCAAGTCACTCCTGAGTACTGAGCAGTGACTGTGATGCTGTTCCCTCACTCTTTGGTGCACTCATGACTTTTAATTACCAATTTTCTCCAACAACAGAGGAGGCTTCATTGGCTTCTTTGTTTGCATTGCCTTTCCACTGAGGTCTTGGCTCTCTGATATAATTAAGAGCAATTTAGTAATTATGCAGGCATCTGATTAGAAGTTCCACGACCTTGGTTGTTCCATGTCAATCAAGGGGCAAAGCTTTCAAGGTGAGAAATTTGCCACTTAGTGAAGAGTGACCTTTTCTCTTCTCTTTGCTAAGATAATGCAGCTCTGTCTTCCATTTCCAGGAAGGAGCTGCCTTATCTGGGGAAGCTGACTGTTCTGATCTGTGAAAAGAGCAGCTTGCAGTGTTGATGGAGAGGAAACTTGTTCACTGTGGGAGACTTGGCTGAGTGTGTCTAACTCGTTGCTTCAGTACTACAAAGCTGCAGATGTTCTGAGGTTGTTTTGTGGGAACCGGTGGATTGGCACAGTGCTTTTGAGAGTGGCAGGCCTATCTGTACTTTGTTGAAGGTGGAGTGAAAGTCTCTCTTACTCTCTATGAAAAAAGGAATATTTTCACAACCAGATCTTTGTTCCCATTTTAGCTGATCAAGATTTCTGCTCAGAGTTGTTGCTGACATGACATTGAGTATGAATTCTTAAAATTAACATGCCGAGATGACGCAAGAAAGATACCTTTCCATTTAGGTAATTAGAAGAAAATACAGGGAGCTTTCCTCCTCTTCCCCCCTTTTTGGGCAATTTGGGAAATAACCCATGTGACAAGTCTCTGCCAACCTCCCTTCTTTCTGGTCATTCTCAAAGAAACTTCCTTGCTGTTAACTGTGCAATAGGAAAGGCAAACAGTAAGGAGAAACTAAGGTAATTTCAGTACATATGAATTGTTGATTTATTTTAGTTAGTGTTTTTTTTTAATGCTGACAGGGGAGTCTCTTGTTTGTACTCTGTTCCTTGTTGGAGAAAATTTGGTACTGAGTAGCAGCCTTCAAGATCTTGTGAGCTTATTTTGTCTAGCGATAAGTCTCTGTTAATTAAAAGGGTTTTGGCAAAGATCTTACGAACTTCTCCATCCTGAGGGGATTCCTTTACCCTCAGTCCCTGACCACAGTGGCTGTGGCTATTACTCTCTGGAAACAGGCAAGGAGAAGTAAATCATAACAACAAATCAGTGTGTGCCTCACAGTGGAAGTGTTCCCTTATTTCTTAGCCCACAGTTTTGGCAATATTGTTGGATTCTCCCACTATTCGTGACACAATTGCCATGTTATTCTTTTATTACACAAAGTGACAGTTCTACCTTCTCAACCAGCTTCAGACACTGGAGACTCACGTGTTGGAGTAATTTTCTGTTCCTATGGGTGACTTTTGCGTACTCGGTCAGCCCTGGAGGAAGAGATTCAAACAAGTCATTTTGTTTTACAGGCATGACTTCCATTAGGGATCCAGCATGGAGAAAACTGTCTGGAAAATAACACTGAGTGGCTTGAAATGTGTATTACAGGCTCGCTCCTATGGGAGTGTGCACAATGAGGGGAGAGTTGGGGGAGGAACACCAGTACCAAAGGTCTGTTCTTCACACTTGACTGGCACATTAAATTCCCTTTCCATGGTGCATCTTTCTGACTTGCTGTGGTGCTGTCGGGCTTTGCAAATGGGGAAGGTTGTAAGGGTTTAGGTGTAAATGCAACTGACAGCTGGGACAGAGCAGTGCTTTTGGAGACAGGAGACCCGTCTGTAGGTGCTAATGAAAGAGTTTCTGGTTTTCTTCCATCTAATTCCTCCAGAACCTAAATTACCCATCTGGGGTTTCTCTTTAACACATTTTACCATCCAAATTCTTTAACCCAGGCTCCAGAAACTTTCATCCCTTTCTCTAAATCTGCCAGACATTTTATTGAAGGAATTCACCATGCTGTGCCATTAATAATTTTTATCCCCTACTCTCCCTGGGACAGCATGGTGAATTGGATTCCCTTCTTAATTTATCCAAGAATATGATCCTTATTCTGGATTAATGTGCATTATAAAACCAGGTATGTGCATTTTAGTTTACTTTTAGGGCTCTTGTTTTAGATTAACCAGCAAAGCTGAATCTGAAAACATGCTTGGTGGGCCTAAGAGGCGTAACATGACATTCCTTTTAGAAGAAGAGGTAAAGCTGTTGTACTTCTGCTCTGTGTCAGTGCAGTAGGAATAGCCTTCTGGTAATCTATGACATATATATAACATTCCAATAGATACATACATATATACAACATTCCAGTGGCTCTGTACCAAGAAGCAAGGAAGTTCATGGTCTCCACAGTGCAGTTCTCTTTGTTGTTTTGTCGCAGTGCCCAGAGCAATCTTAGATATTTTTAAAGACATTAGCTCTCCCTACCCTGGATATAGTTCACAACAGGGTCAAGCTGGGCATTTCTCCACTGTTTGTTTCCTGTGACTCTGCATTAATACACATTTTCTTTTCAATGGGGGCAGACAGGGGGGAAGATCTTTGGCTAGTCTGAGAAAGGAGCTTTGATGGGAGAATGAGAAACCTAATGTTTGTCTACACACAGTTGATTAATTTAAGGTTACAAGGTGCTAAAACACCTTCTCAACTGTCTGCCAAATAAGATCTATTACTTCAAGCAACATGGAAGCAAAATTTATTTTTGACAGTCTTGTAAAATTCTGTCCAAACGGGATTAGCCCTCCTTTCCCAAGTGATTAAAAAAAAAAAGGAGAAAAACAAAATTGAAAACACTTAAGGCTATTACTACAAAAGAGTGAGCTTTAGTGAGTAAATACATTTTTGCAAGGATGAGTGGAGACTCTAAAGATAACAAACCAGTTACTGTACTTTTCTAGTAACTTTCACTAGTTACAGGACTGATATCAGTTTTACTGCAACTCCTCTCCTCTGAGGAAAGGCTGGGAGGGTTGGGGTTGTTCAGCCTGGAGAAGACAAGACTCTGAGGAGACCTTATTGCAGCCTGTCAGTACCTAAAAGGGGCTTATAAGAAAGATGAGGACAGGGCCTGTTGTGATAGGGCAAGGAGTACTGGTTTTAAATTAAGAGGGTAGATTCAGATTAAATATAATGAAGACATGTTCTGTGATGAGGCTGGTAAAAAGCCAGAACAGGTTGCTCAGAGTATTCAAGGCCAGGTTGGCCAAGGCTCTGACTAACTTGATCATCTGAAGATGTCCCTGCTCCCTGCAGGGGCTTGGACTGGAAGGCTCTTAGGGGCCCTTCCAAGCCAAACTATTCAGTGATTCTGTACTATCATCAGCTGCCTGATATCTCAACATTCTTCCTATGGCTACTGCTTTGGGAAGTAATTCCACTTGCCAGTGGAGGAGCTCAGAAAGTCACCTGCGAAACTCCAGCAGTACTGGTAAAGAACCACTTTTTCCATTGCTTCTTCTAGAAGTAATGGAGTTCTTAAAGTCATCTTTCCCAAAAGTTGTCACGGATTATAGAGCCTGTGTTGCATATGTATATTAACGCTGTTAAAGGAGAAGTAGATTGACCAAAAGTAGCCTGTGTAGTTTAAAGATACAATGGTGTACTTTATTTGCAAGCACAGACTTTCTGCTTAGTGTACACTGACTTTTTATTTAGTATATATTTCTTCTAAAAAACCAAAAGCATGTCTGCTTTCAGACCAGTCAGTGGTATGAGGCAAATAAAAAGCCTGGAAGGTTAAAGAGGAACTTGTTTGTGACGTTTTTCTGCAAAGGGAAAAAGAGAAGCTGCTTTTCTAGAGAAGAGAACAAGCTGCAGAGGAAGAGGGAGAAGGGTGCACTGATGGTAGGTCAAAATTCCAAGTTTCCAGTTTTACATAAACTTAATTCACAGTAGTGGGAGTGAAATGAGAGATTAAAGATCAAAATGAAATGGTTTTTGTGTGAGAATGTGACCTGTGGAGAGTGATATATGCTGGATCATGCTGAGGACAACCTGGCAACCTTGATCACTCTCCAATCTGCAGAACCATTCAGCATCACAGGAACAGGGCAATATGCAAATGCTGAAACACCTGCAAATCAGACTTGAGGAGCAATCAAAGTGAGATAAACATTAATTAGTATAATACCCAAACTCTTAATGGAGGAAGGAACGTTGATTACACAGCCTCACTGGGGACTTCTTTCTGTCAGAGATGGTGTATGATGACAGTTTCTGATTACACTTACTCAGACAAGAAGTAAGACTTTAAAAACTGCTTAAATATGGAGAGAGAAGAGCAGAAAGCAAACAAGTTGATCTTTTTATGAGTAATTGAATATGTTTGACTCATCGTAAGAGTATGTATTTTTCCTTTTTGCCTTTCAAACTTTTAAGGTGAATTTTTGAGCTGATTTTGAATACTTCCCTGGATCACTGTAAACCATAAGTGTCTTAGACTTTTCTTTGCTCTCCCCATTTTGATCCTGAGATGTTGCCAGCTGCAGGGGCAGAAGCACCGAGTGGGAGTGGGCTTCTCACAGCCTTCCTTTTTGACACTGTTTACTTTCCTTGTTACCCTGCTCCAGTATCAGCTGCTTGGAGAGTCTGGGAATAAATTTAAATACAATAGCCATGAACTCAATCCTTTTTCATTCATAGCTCCTGCAATAAGGGAGAAATTTAATAAAAGCACGTGTCATATAGGAAAAAAAAAAAAGAAAAAAAAAGTAGCAGCTTGACTTTTAAGCAAAAGCCAAGGTTTTATAGAATAAATTTACTATATGTACCCTGAAGTTTAGAACAGCAATGCCAAGTATCCCCCTGCTATCTTGCTATCTCTCAGTCTTGGAGCTTGGCCTGGGAGGTGACCAGAAGCCTGATTTGCTGTGATGTGTACGGTCCTCATTTAAGGAAAAAGTAATTTAATACTTTGTCTGCCTTATCCTCCTGTGCAACTTCATTTCTCATTCTGCTCTGTAATGTTCTTTCTCCTTGGTTGATCGCTTACTTTTGTACTTCAGACATGGAAATGAAGTTCTTTGGTATTCTAGAGAGGTTTGCTCCAGCCTCTGTTGCCTAACCTTTCTCATTCACCTTGGTGTGCAGCTTGCCTGTCCTCTCTCCCATTTCAGAAGTTTTGTCATCCCCGTCACTTTCGGGTGACGTGGACACTCAACATAGAGAGCAAAGGGTCTCTGGCTGCTGTGATGCTTCCTTACAGCTGCATTCTGTCTTTCTCAGACACCTTCCTTGGAATCTTTTGGCCTGTCTTTAGACCTTCCCTGGTTTTAAACTTTTTTTCTGATACTGTCTGATCCCTAGCAAATATAGATGATAAAAATTACAATGTTTTTGGTTGGCACTGTGAAGTGCTTGGAGACTTGCAAACAAGTGTGGCATTATTGCCAGTGCTGACAGTACTGTCAGGCAGTATCCAGTGTCCCAGATTCCTAATGCCTCAAATCTTTCTCCTGTGGGAGTAAGGAAACAGTAGTTTTTCCACCATGAATAGACAACAGCAGAGGAAGTCTTTCAGTAGCCACCTGAATGTGAGATTTATCAGAGGAGTTACAATGGAATAAGAGGAAGTTACCTGCTCTGTGGTTGCAGATGGGACAGAGGACAGGGGGCCAGCAAGAGAGGCTCTCAAGAGGTTCCCAAGGATTGTGAGGAAGTATTCCTGGAAGTTGCTGTGGGTGTTGGAGGAAATTGCCTGTAAAATGGAGAGTGGCTTAACCGCAGCAGGATGAGGACTTTAGGACAAAGGAGAAACAAGATCTAAGTTGGGAGTGAAGTGCAGAGGGCTTGAGGGCAAAAATATTTCAGAGGGACAAGGGAAAGTGAAAACTTGAATCAAAGCAGCTGAAAGGTTGGCTTTAATACCTGCTTAGATGAAAAAATAAAAGTCTGTCTGTATGGATTAAGAGATAATCCACTGGATAGATTTAGTCTGCCACGTGTATTGCTTCCCCAAAGAAAAGCGCTGGGAGGGGAAAGTTGATTTGGCTCGGTGCCCAGCATTTGAAGGTAGGTGATGTATTCTCCTTTTTCCACAGACCCTCCCTTTCACTTTCCTGAATGAAGCACATCCTGCTGAAAGGGATGGACTGTCACTGTAGCCTCCTGCTCCTTTGCAACTCCAAAGTCATGGTGAATCTAAAGGCATTTCTCAAGTAGAAAAGAGCTCTGAGAGCAAAATAACTCAGCAGTGACTAAGAAAATAGGCATGGGGTGGGTTCAGATGCTCATGGTGGTTTTGGCTGCCTGGGCAATGGGTTCTGAGAGGCAGTATCAGGCCATTTTATTAACACTTAATCCCTCTTGTCCTGTTTGTCCTTGTCCTCCCTTTAATGGAGGTTAAGGTCTGAATGTCACCTTTCTGCCAGCACTGCCCCTGAAATCCTCAGCCATATCCCTCCATTCCTACCTTCCTGTTTCCTTCCTTCACAAAAACTGGTTGAGTCTTTTGAGTAAGTTCAGTTTCCACAACAGTAGACAAAGTTGATCAGACATGAGGAGGTTTTCTCCATGTATTTTTTCCAGTAAGGATATGGTGTATTGTCTCTTGTAACTAACACATACAGCTCTGTATCTTGAACTGTTAGTGCATAAGTCATGCACTTCCAGGAGCCTGTACATGTGATGGAATTTGGATTAGTTGGATTGAGGGGATTTAATTTTTTTTTCAAAGTTATCTTGTTCAGCAACAATAAATTAATTCTGTAGACTTATATGTATTCCTTCTGTGTTGTGGGCCTGCATCTGTACAACCTCAGGTAAAGGTTTTTGGCAGATCTCATAAGGTCAGTGGGATTTGGCCTGTCAAATCCCAGAGCAGGAGATCACAGGAGAAAGTACAGAGTGCCTCACACAACATCCATCATGGTTTGAAACACCTGGGCTGGCACTGGACAACTTCCCCAGCTTTTGCTGGGAGCAGGCTGCCTGCCTGATACAGTCTCCTTTCACTGATGATGTTTGGTGGGCAGTGGGGATGGATGTCTTCCCCCTTTTTTTCACTTCTTCTTTGAGTGAGGGAAGGGAGGGGAAGAGGTTGGTACCTGGTGAAGCACTGGGGATAATGTGGGGCAGCAAAAGGAAGTGAGGGAGGTGTTTGCCTCACTGGACTCACTTAGTGGTTTCCAGGCCTGAGCTTGCATAACTATTTGCTTAGCACTTCCTTCTGGGACAGAAACATGTGCCTTGTCAGATCCTGAAAATTGTGTCTGGAAGTGAGCAGGGTGTACTGGCTAAAAGGCAATTGATACCTCACTTTTGTTTGGAGCTTCGGGAGAGTTTGTGGAGTTCTTCTAGGAGAGAGGTCTACTCTCAGGTGAGAGAGAAAATTGCATCATTGATTTGAATGAGAGCAGCAAAGCAGAAATAAATGAGTAGGTTTTTTCAGCTTTGAAGGAAATAAAAATAGTGAGATGCCCCTAGGGAGCAGTACTGGAAATAGTGTCAATCAATACAATTATGAAACTTCTAGAAAAGAGGTGAACTGTGAGGTGGGAAAATTTGCTGGTAAGAGCAGTTAGGAAAGATTTAGGTCCTTCAGAGGCATCTCACACTTGAACAAAACAAGGCAATGGGGCAGTCTTATGACACATGAAATTTGCTGCAGACAGGTGCTAGGAAATGCACACTGAAAGGAACAACAGAAACTACTCTGAGAACCTATCAAGTGTATAAGTGATGTGGACTTACTCCACTGAGGCAGAGGGACGGTGTGGGAAGGAAATCATGAACAGATTTGTACTCAGTGTTGGTACAAAATACAAGCTGTTAGACTGTGTTTAAAATAAAATGGGGTAATGGAGAATAATTCTGAGAGGGAGAATCTCATGAGGTTCAATTTTGCTCATCTCCCACTCCAAACAGAATAAGGTAGAAACAGGCTGTGTGCTATCATGCCATATGTATAAGGAAGGATTTTTCATGCCTCCACGAAGAGGAGAGCATGGCTATAAACAAACAGAAATACTTGAAGCTGTTTAGAGAAAGTGAGGGTTTTTTTTCAGAATGGTACAAGGAGAATAGACTGCTTGTACTTGCTGTTTTTCACTACCTACATTGGGGGGGGATGTTATATTTTCAACCAGCCCTGTTTTGCACTGTGAAACAACCTGGTCCCTTGAGATTCACATCCTTCTCTGAGGGGCTGGGAGCTGGCTGTTTTAAAAAAAGAAATAACCCCACTCATTCTGGATTCTTCAGCTCAAGAAATGTTCTTGCTTCCTAGGATTTCTCAGCGGGTGGAGGCCAGCCGGGCACAGCTCCAGGCGATTGGGGAGAGAGTCACACTTGCCCAGGCAAAGATTGAAAAGATAAAGGGCAGCAAGAAGGCTATTAAGGTAGTGACTTCAGTGAAGGCTGCATGGCCTCTTTTCTTCCTTCTTTCTTTACTTCTGATGTAAGCTCTGGAGAAGAAAAGGTCCTCGGCTGCTGCAGCTGCTGCCCACTCACCCCTCTATGCCTTGACGCTGAGCAGGATTGTGGTGAGAATCCCTTTCCTGACTTGGCCAACTGATGAATTCTAGACCTGTGAGCCACAGCTCCAGGCTTTATATAGCCTTTACAGGTTTCTATCCCAGCTGCTTCTTGAGAAAGGACATGTGCTGAGCTAAGCCTAACACCCTCACTTGTGGCTCATAGACACTTACTTGAATGAAAGTCAGAGAGCCTCCCTTTACTGCATCTTAATCCCATTGAGCCATATGAGACTGGTGAAAATCCTTCTTTCCCCATTCTTGCTCCATCTTATAAAGAATTTCCAAGTCCTTTCCTGCCAGTGGAAGCCTTTTTGCTAGTGATCTCCTAGTACTTTTAGAGAGAGAAAAGAGCTCTGGCAATTCCAGTTTCAGAAGTGGCAGCCCATGCAAATTTGAGTCTGTGTGCATAGTCCTTCAGAGTCTGTGACTCCAAGGCTGTCCCTTCCCACTGGCTGCATAGATTGCATTTTACTCCTCTTCATGTGTTTCTGTATCATAGGATTGCCTAGTTGTTGGGATTTTTCAGTCCTTCCTTGTTTCTCCGTAGGTATTTTCCAGTGCCAAGTACCCGGCCCCTGAACGGCTGCAGGAGTACTGTTCAATTTTTGCTGGTGCAGAAGACCCAGCCAAACAGAAATGGCCAAGACACAAGATTCAGAGCAAACACCGAATGCTGGATGAAAAAGCTCTGCAGGTAAGGGGGAGAACAGACCTTGGGAAGGACAAGCAAAGGGAACCTGGAGGCTGTTAATCTCTTCAATAAAGTGGGCCAGGGCTTTGGGACATAGACTAGGACTAGAACATACTTTCATTTGGCCTGTCAGAGGGGAGAAGTGTGAGGTCAGGCTGGGAAACTTGTGGAGATGCCAGCTGGAGAGAGCCATGTCAGTACAAGAGCTCATCTGCGTGGCTGTCAACTGCCAGGTCTCTGGAGCAGTTCCCTTTCCTGAAATGCTGCAGTTTCCTGCAGTGGTGTTAAGGGCTTAAGGCTTTGGCTGTGCATAGAAAGCCAGCTGGGATCACGCTCATAGTTGTTTCAGAAATAGTTATATCAGAGCCTTCAGAAACTAACTTCTGGTGAGTGGGGAAAGGTAAGAAGGCTTGTGAATGTGCCAGGAGAAAAAGGAGTCATTCATTGGAGCATTTTTCTGCCCCGGGAAATCATTGCACTTGGGCATTGTCCCTGGGTTGGAAGGAGAAGAGTTGATATGCTTAAAGTTTAAAAGTCGCCGTGTATGTGCTGTGTCAGGAGTAGCAGATTCCTAGCAGGTTAAGGATCAATTTGACAACTTCCCTGCTTTCCACCCCTAAAGAGACTTCTTTCCTCATCCTTGTGTGACTTGGCCAAAAATAAAGCTGCCATTGAATAATTTATCATGCTAAACTTTCCTGAGTGTTAATGGAGTTGAGACCTCACACAATGAGGTAGTTATGAATATTTCAGCCAGGCCAAGGAAGCAGGATGGCTGGCTGGATGGACAGCTGGCAAACTCAAGCAGGGTTCCTGCTTCCTCCCAGTCCTGACACAGTAGCACAGGCAGAGCTGCATGGGACATGCTGGTGTCTGGCAGGGGGGACAGTGAGTGTTGCTGTCTGGCTGGTGCCCCCATCCCACTGGAGTGTGGGAGGAGCAGAGGCAGGCAAGGGAGTGGACAGGGAGATGGGCTCCTACCCTGAAGTGCTTGTGCTGAATTACAGCCTGTTGCACAGGGAAGGGATTGAGTTGTTAAAAAGCAGTGTCCCACAAAGAGCAAATGGTGTGCTTGTTCAGCTGGCACCAGTTGGCTCCACGTGCCATTCCCCACAGCCATCTGCCTGGGATGCCACCTCTTCCAGTCCCAGTCAGTCTCTGTACCGTTGCCATGTCCTGCCCTTTGTGACTAAAGCTGCCATCACCACAGAGACTTTGTTTCAGGCCCTGGGGGATGTTTGTTGCTCCCCTCCTGTGACCCATCTTTTGATCCTCTTTTAGGACTGTTGATCTTTCTCTGGCTTTGCTGCTGAGTCTGCAGCAGTTGTCACTCTTGCCAGGCTCTCACACACGAGCTCCTGCAGCTCCTCTGTGGGGTGGGGGATGCGGCTGTCAGCTGGTGCAGGATGGAGGGGTGATGTGCTGAGTGGGGCTCAGTGTGGCCAAGCTCCAACCGCATTCCAGGAGGACAGGCCCTTCTCAGCCATAGCTGAGTACAGAGCCTGACGTGCCTCACAGTAATGAAGTGTGACAGGGAGAAGTCTAATGTTTGCATTTATGCTTTCCTTAATTATTTAGGGCTTTCGGCAGAGGCTCGCTGCCTGTTTTCACTTCCAATGAGAACCTCTTTGCTGTGAGCAGTCGCACTGGCCTTTGCTAAACTCCACTTGCACACATGCACACACCACCTCATCAGGAAAGCAAACTCTGTTTGAGGGGAAGTGCTGGCAGCCTGTGCTTAGCCTTTAGGGTTTTTGCTCTGGGGAGTAAGCAACTGAGTTGGAAATGTGTGTGGTTCTGCAGTTAATTTTAAATACTTCCCCCTTGGAATTTCTTCTTGGCCCCTCCATCCCACACAAGTGAAAACTCAGCTGTTTCAAGGATGCTGTTTATGTTGGTAAGGTACGAGTGGGTAAGAGTGCCAGAAACACAGTGCTTGTGGTAAGCCTGGAGAGCCAGTTGCTTTGCACACTGCAGTGGTAGCAGCAAGGCAGGGCTAAGGAGGGCTGGCAGCAGCCCTGTGGGGCTCCCCAGGCACTGGTTTCTCGCCACCTTTGTGGTGGGAGCTGCACATGCCACTCCAGAGACTGGAAAACAGGGTGGGAGATATGGTCTGCCTGGGAGTTGGAAGAAGTCCAAGCAAAAGTTACCATCCACTGATGGAGTAAGTTTGCTAGGCTTCAGAAGTGTCAGTAACTTGGCATGTCGTTGTGAATTCTGACTCTCCCAGAGCCTGCCATAGGCATGTGGAGGCTAAACCAGGTTTTTGTCTAAACCAGGTTTTTGTCACTTGTTCATCTTGAAGTGCTTTCCCAGATGGCCTCAGTACTCCATTAGTGTGGGGGGAGTGGGATTTCTGGTATCACACCAATTCCCTTTGTAATAGTGTGTGTTTGATTAAACTGAAGAACCAGAGTGACTTTACATATATTTAACTGTAGATTCTTAGGAAGAAAAATGCCTGAAAAGGCAGTGTCCTTCCTTGGGGGTGTGATGCTGCCTGGTGCTAGACCCCAGGTTGGCGTGTTTGAGCATTCAAGCACACCCCCATGACTTCAGTATGTCAAGGCTGCCAAACCTCGGCTTAAGAGCTTAGTGTTCCTATAAGAAAACTAATTTTTAAATGGCACCTTAACTTGTGGAATTCACTGTTGCAGGATATTTTTGATAGTGTGCGATTGTTCCAAGTTTCGGAACAGGTCTGGGTACTCGAGTAAGACTAGCACTTTGATGGCATTTAAAATAAAAGGATTATATTTCACGTTTCAGAATACTCATGCCTAATGCTTTTATAACTGCCTTAGATGAGGTTTGTAAGTAAATGTAGGTAATGGTTGCTTTCTCACTACACCCTTAAAGTCATGCACAATCTTCCAGTGCTAACTGAAATCTACAAATTAAAAAATATATAAATGACTTGAGGGCTAAGTGTGTCTGAACAGTTCCAGCAAAAAAAAGTCAGTACTCCCTCATGCTTAAAAAATTAAACATTGGGAAATGAATATTAATGATTAAAAGAACCTTTATTTTTGAGTCACTGCTTCTACAATCTCTAAATATGAATTTCTATATTTTTGCCTATTTGCTTCTATTAAAAAAATAGAAGGTGTTCATTTCAATGCATTTTTCACAAGCTGGAACCTGAATTGAATCAAAACCTTACAGGTCCTTTCTTATAGCATTTTATAGTCTCAGAGCATCATATAAACTCTTAGTGGATTACCTGAACTGTGACTAAGCCATTTCCTTGGATTTCTGGCTACCAGATTCAAGACTGAAATTTCAATCAGCAGGAACTGCTTGTGTCACTGAGATGTGGTCTTAAAACTGAACCACCAGTGGTCTCCATTTCTCCCATACAAGTTACAAGGAGGGAAGAGGGACTCAGAGAACGGGGTGGTGCAGGGGTGCTGGAAGTAGTGAGGCAGTAGGAAGCTGTGGACAGTATTTGGAGTGGTCATCCTCTGGTGGCAGAAGAAAACCGCAGGTGTGGCCAGTTATTTAACCTGACAAAGTGCTCTGGTTTCTCCTGGTATGAACACTCACTCACTGCCTTGTAGCTGCTGCTTGCCTTAGTTGTGAAGAAAGAACTGTGAAGAGTTGTGAAGGGGCTGATGAGGGGTCTGCAGAGGGGTCTGAGGTGAAGGTTTGTTCATCCCAAACTGTCTCTGTTCAGGAATGATGCCTTTCCTCCCTGTAGAGCAGAGTGCGCTAACCCTGTGTAACTCCCTATAGAGTTAGAAAGCACTCAGCTTCATCTCCCAGAGCCTGTGGCAGCGGGCACTGTCACGCCCGCTGAAACACTGGTCTGATGTGGGATGGCAATTCCTGTGCTCTATAAAAGTCAGACTGTTCAGATGTACTAAGTCCTTTTCGAAAGGGAGCTCTATATATTATGCATGAAGTTTTAGAACCGAGAGAGAGAAGATTTCAGTTCATTAGAGTTGAAAACTCCTGCAAATCCCTCAGGCTTTGCAAAACCATCTGGCACACGTTCCACCCTGCACACTCCTTTCTGCCTGATCTCTTGCCTAGTGCAAGCCCTCTGTTCTTTCTCAACCTCTTTTTCCTTTGCCTTCTCTGCGTATCCCACCAGTGCGATCACAGCTCTTAAAACATCAAGTGGAGGCAACAGAGGGAAGGTAATAGAGATGTGTGGGGAGCTCTGCCTGCATGAAAATGTGTCAAAATTGGACACTGTAACAAAAGCCTTTTAGGCTGTGGTGCTTGATCCCTGCCTCTGTCTATAGAGCTGGAGTGGTGGTTTTATTCTGGTGGATCCTTGCTACAGTAACACGTGTTCAGTCTGACCCATCCACGGCACCAAAAGCGCTTGCCACGAGTCTGAGCTGCCAACATTTGTCATGAGTGTGGGGTTGCAATGTTGTCCATGTGCTTCCTAGCTCAAAGGGAGGTAGAGAAGGAGCAGTAGAATTCCCAGACCATACAGTGCATCCATGTGGGTTGTGGTGGCTGTGGAGAGCTGCCTCAGCAGCTATGGTTCTAGTGTCTTACCACCTTTTATCTGTTTCTTGCAGGAAAAGCTCAAGTATTTCCCTGTGTGTGTGAGCACCAAAATTCACCAGGAGGATGATGCAGAAGAAGGCCTTGGCAGCCTTCCCAGGAACATCAGCTCCCTCAGCTCCCTGCTACTCTTCAATACCACCGAGAACCTGTGAGAGCTGGAGCAGTGTTGTGCTGCTCACCTGTCTGTTTGTCCTCAGAGGAGCTTTCCCTTCCCCAGGGGTAGCAGTGATGGCTTGTTTTCCTGGGGATATTACCTATCAGGATCTTGATAGGACAGGATAGGGTTCTGCTGGCTTCCAGCTGCGAGCCTTGCCTTCCCTGCTCTTTGCCTTAGGTGGAAGCAGTTATTTTGTCTGCACCTGATCCTCAACTCACCTGATTCAACCCAGTTTTGCACTTTCTTTTGTTTAGTTCTTATTGTTCCTCTGTAATTTCTCTCCAGCCTTAAGATACGCTGTCACTTCTGCCCTTCTCTGCCCTGTGTGCCAGCCTAGGTACTGCTTCTTCTCCTGACAATTCCTCACAGCATTACTTTACTGCTTTTGCTGCTTTAATGTCTCCACCACCTCCCTCATTGCAGTTTCCTTTCCCACTGGGCTTTGCATCATGGTTCTTCCTTCTGCTCTTATTGAAGAACTCTTCAAGCTCTGCTTGAGCTGCTGAACCTTCTCTTTCTCCTCCTGAGCCATGGATCATTTTGTCTTTTTGTCTGTCCTCCTGGACTTTCAGTGACAAGTCATTGGTGTCCTGCTGCAGACTGGGATGGTTTCAGGCCGAGTGGTAGAAAGGGGAGAGCTTGGTCATGGTGGCACTACAGTGAGGCTTTGCTTTAGAATTAGACTGGAGGCTGCACTGGTGGCATGGGGAGCTGCTTGCCTCTTGGTTGTGGAGAGGAGAGGCAGGAAAATGGAGCTAAAAGAAGGAACCTGGAAGGCCCGACATGTTCCATCGTTATGAATGAAGTCAGGTCTCTGCCTCCAAGGCCCTCTTGTGTACAGTTTCTTCGGGGCTTGGCTCTCAAGGCAGCATTACTAAAATACTTGTTCTCTGCCCTTAGGTATAAGAAGTATGTGTTCCTGGATCCTCTGGCTGGAGCAGTGACCAAGACCCATGTGGCTCTGGAAACAGAGACAGAAGAGAAGCTCTTTGATGCACCTCTCTCCATCACCGAAAGGGGACAGCTGGACCGACAGGTGAGAGGCAGCTCCTTACACTTCAGAGGTTTTACTCAGCCCTCTGAAAAGAAGGGGCTTCTAGGGTGGTGAGCAGGTAGGACAACAGCCCCTTACAGGGCTGCGGAGTACCTCGTTTATCAGAAGGACGTTGCCTGGTTTTGTGTTTGAGGTCCTAGTGTGAGCTTGATGGGTGAGACAAAAGCCTCACACTTGGCAGGCATTTCTCTCTGCTCAAGCCTTTGTTGAGTGATGGAAGGAGAGTAATGGGATATCGACTCACCTTGCTGCTTGACCTCAGGGCTGTAGGGGGGTTTGGAGGATATATCACTTGATAAGCTCCATTGTGCCAACTCCTGAGCCTCGTGCAGTGTCTGAGAGTGAGGTGCCACTGCTAGAAGGTCCCTGGAGTGATCCCTGTCATTCCTGGTGGGAAGGGGTGCCTGCTGGTGCAAACAGAAGGGCCAGCCAGACTGAACGGAGGGCTTGGGGTACACATGGGGCAGGCAGTGCACCAACCCAGTTGCCCCAACATGTGACTGGTACCTGACACCTTATAGAGGCCATACCTGGCCTGGGGTGTACCAGCTTTGCTGGAGTGTCATTTGGGGCTGGGAAAAGGAGCCTGGGAATCATTTGCTCATCATGAACTGGAGGATATAATGTATATATATAGTGAACAAACTCTTTATTCACAGTGCACCATCACTACCGTGTTGCCTGTGCATTAAACACAAAAGCAAACCCCTGTAACTACTGGGTTGTGCTTCTGCATTTCAATCTTCGAAATGGTTCAGACACTATCCTCTTTTGGAGGAGAAGGGACTGGTTTAGGTAGGCTGCAGCAGTGAGTGCATGAACCTTTCAGGGTTCACTTGCTACCATGAAACTAAGAAGAGTCCTGCATTTCCTCCTCCTTCAGTCTACCTTTCCCAAGCCTGGTCTGCAGGGGGTAGCTTCTGAGCACAGAGCTGTAGGGGTGGCTGATGTACCAAGGTACACCAGCCCAGCTCTGACTCCTGCCCAGATTGTTCCCTGCAGTGCCCCTGTTTGCAGCAAGCACATAGTCACTGCCTTACCTTGTTGGTTTGGGTTTCTTTAGGTCGCTGAAAATTACTTCTACGTGCCAGATCTGGGCCAGGTCCCTGAGATTGATGTGCCCTCCTACCTGCCAGACCTGCCTGGCATTGCTGCAGATCTCATGTACAGTGCTGACCTGGGCCCCGGCATTGCACCCTCTGCCCCCAGCAGTGCTATTCCAGAGCTGCCCACTTTCAACACCGAGTCAGTGGAGCCGTTGCAACCAGGTATTCTCAGTCCCTGATCCCAGGACCCTATGGAGGAGGAAGGCAGGGATTTCTAGAAAGCGGCAACAAGGCAGAAAGTCTCGTGGTAGAAATTTTAATATGGATGTTGGACAGATGATCAGTGTTGCACCTCTGGCTTAGGCCTGAGTGAAAGCTGCAGCCTGCTCAAGCTCTGGCCTGACTGCAGCCCCTTTACCTCCCTCCCCCTCTCTCTGCATGGCTAGGGAGGAGGGAGCACAGTGTGCAAGGACTTGGTGTCTGTCAGCCTGATGGGATGCCCTTGTGTGAGTGGGATGCAGCTGGGGAGGGAGAGCAGGGGAATCTCAGACTCTTGCCTTGGCCCTGCCTTGCTGTTAAGAGATGATACACAGGGCAGGAGTGCTCTACTGCAGGTGCTGAGGACTCTGATCTGTTGCTGCTGAGCTGTGTGAAGCCCTCAGCTGGAACTCTCAATGTGCCATCCTCTGGGACTCTTCAGATACAACTTCTTTGATATTTCAGATCTTCAAGATGCTGAGCTATTGCCACCTCCTCCCCCTCCGCCTCCCCCGCCCCCTCCTGTTATGCCAACTCCGGTGCCTCCTCCGCCGCCCCTGCCCCAGCCGGCAGCTCCCTCGGAACCGGCTCAGACAGCGAGTGAGGAGAGCAGCAGCACAGTGCCTGCAGGTAAGGGCTGGGCTCCTCCACAGCTGCACCAGCCTCCTTGCCTTCCACCTGTGTCCTTGGGGCACCCCCTTGTGCCTTCCACCAGAGCTGGGGAGCTGCAGTGGAAGAGTTGCTGTCAAAGTATTGGAGTAGCCCTTCCCAGGGGAATTCAGCTGGGCCTGTAGCTGATGCACTGACCTGTGGCTGCTGCCATGTCCTTCCTGTCCCTACAGCTTCAGTCCAAGGAGCCCCAAAGGAGGTGGTGAACCCTTCTACTGGGCGTGCCAGTCTCCTGGAGTCCATCCGCCAGGCTGGGGGCATTGGGAAGGCCAACCTTCGCAGTGTCAAGGAGAGGAAGCTGGAGAAAAAGAAGCAGAAGGAACAAGAACAAGGTGCTGAGGCTCTGGCAGAACTGCTTTTCCTTGCCCAGACTGGGGAAGTGTGGGTCTGGAGGCAGGCGGGCAAGTCAGGAGCACAGTGAATTCTCAGAGCAGAAAGGAGTTGTCTCTCCTCACAGGCTGATGGAGGTCTCAGGTGTTCACCACTCAGCCAGAGCTCTTGAACTTGCTAAACCCCACTGGCCTGAAGGGCATCTCTCTCAGGGCTTGTGGAGAAGTTTCACATGTGATGCACAGGACCAGACACCCTGGGGGGCCGGGTGGGACAGGGCTGAACCCATTTAGGCACCCAGGAAGAGGTAGCTGGAGAGGGGATTGATGGAGCTGCTCTGGCAGAATGAGACTGACTGCAAATGCACACCCCTCAATGAATTCCACTCTTGGCTTTTCCCTGGAAGATGCCATTAACCCTGCTGTGCCTAGTGTTTACCTGACCTGAAAATGGTCTTTAGTTTAGGGTGTTCAAAATTAGATGTTCAGAGTTTTTTCTTAAACATGAAGGCAGTATTGCAGGGAAATTCTTTTGCCATAGTGCTTAGCTCAGACTAATCTTTCTTCACTGACTAGTTCTGCTCTGTTTCAGTGAGAGCTACGGGACAAGGCGGAGATTTGATGTCAGACCTCTTCAACAAGCTGGTGCTGAGGCGCAAAGGTACTGTCCTGTGATGTGGGCTGTTCCTTTCCTCTAGGAAAGGGAGAGCACTCCCAGGCTCCTGAGTTGTGTCAGCCACACCCTTGGAAACAGGAACAGAAATTTTCCTGGGCAGTGTACCACAGTATAGTTGGGAGGGTCTTTACAGAGAATGAGCAAGGAATCTCTGCCTCAAGTCCAGCTGGAGGCACTGGAGGGGTTTGTGTGTTTCAGAGGATGAACCCTGAAAGCTACCTATGAAGAAGGGACAGCAATGTCTTTTTTAATCCAATGCTTGGGCAGCTGGGCCCACTGCCCATATATGGGCATTTGAGATGCCCTGAGGCCATGGCAGGTTCCTGGGGCATTTAGATGGAAGGTCACATCTCAGCGCTGGGCAGATGACAGCAGGGACTTGCTTAGGGGGACCTGTAGTTAAACAAGACCTTGGCACAAGTCTGTGACAGCATTAAACATGTTGGCTGTTCTAGTTACCTGGTTGGTGAGAGCCTTTTCTGAATTCCCCTTTGCTGAATTTCTTTGGTCTCTAGTCCCTAGGTGTCACTCACTGGTGATTTCCTTCCCTCACAGGTATTTCAGGGAAAGGACCTGGAGCCTCTGGGAACACCGATGCTCCTGGCACTCCTGCTGGTGCCTTTGCTCGTATGTCAGACTCGATACCACCCCTCCCACCCCCGCAGCAGCCGGTAGGTGAGGAGGATGACGATGACTGGGAGTAATAGAGGGGATGCACTGAGTATTAGTGTGAAACTGTTGCTGTCTGAAAAATTTCCATGAAGTTGAAGGAAGCAGGTCCTTACTGCCTTCACTGCGGTAAAAGTGGGAAGTGTCATCAGTTAAGAGTGTGTAAAGGGAAAGTCCAGCTGTCCAGCCTTACAGCCCAGCACCACCAGCCACAGGCTGGAGGGCACCAGCTGCTAGAAGCAGGTGCTCCCCTCCCTGAAGGCAGAGCTTGTGCAGACCATGGGGTTTGGACCTACTCGAGGGGCAGGTGACTCACAATGGAAGTTTCTCAGAGGCGGCAGTTTCTTTCCCTGTGTGGGTAATTAACATACACGGAGTGGGCAACAGCTCTGTGCCATAAGTATGTACTTCCTTGTGAAGAGCCTGGAGAGGTAGCATCCAGCTGCCAAAACTGGAAAAGAAGCAAACAAAGCTCCTGGGACGAGACTTGCTCAGGATGACAGAGGTAGGTAGGAACCAGCTGAGGGATTATGTGGCTATTTCTGGTGTTATTGCTGCTCTCCAGCACTGACCCATAACCCTGGAAAGAACCCCAGGAAAGTTAAATTTAAAAAGTTACTTTGAATGCAGAAGCTTAGGGGTTAAAAAGAGCAGAGCAATCCTGTGCTTAACATGATCAAAGAAGAAGTGCTGTAGTGTGGTCATATCTTTATTCCCCTTGAAAGAATTAACTGCTTCAAGCTATTGACTGCTTGAAGCAAGGTAGAAAGAGGGCAAGAACAAATGTTACCCACAGCTGCTCCATTACCACTCTGTGTTATTCCAACATGACATAATTTAGTGTCCTGCTAGTTTACAATTCCTGTGAAAAGCTCAATGCTGGTATTGGTCAGTCAGGCCTCCTACACTTGATGGTTGATGGGAAACAACCATATGTGTTCAGTCAAAATAATTACTCCCCATACTTAAGTGTACTTAAATAATACTCGCCATACTTGAGTGTTTTTATTGAAAGTATTCAATCAATTTAAATAAAACCTTAACAGCTGTAAACAAATAAATGCCTGCTGCTAGTCTCTTCACCTGCCTCATACTTACAACCAGTTTCCCTCCTGGCTGTGGTGCTGAAGGCTGTCTTACCATCATAGCACTCGGATAACTGAACAGCAAACCTCCACAGAGGCAGAAGGCAGAGATTTTACGAAGTCCATGGTACAGAATAGCAGCCACTTGTGTTACTTTACCAAGTCTTCAGAGGTGTAAGTCACAATGATGAATACCATCTGTTCTCTGATCAACATCACAAAACATCCAACCTGCCTCGATGGAACTGGGAACAAACAAAACCAGGCAGTTTGTCCTTGGCCTTACCCTTAAGGGAAGGCTTGAAAAAGCTCCAGATGAGGACAAGGGGGAACAGTGCTGGTAGTAGGACATAAGATAGATGAGTTCTGACCTTTCTTAACTCAGCAAACGCTGATCCAAAGGCAGATTTCACCTGGGTCCTCTCCCTGATCCACTGGGGCAGTTTGTTAAAGATGGCAGGGCGTGCATACCTGTGGTCCAGGAGCAGGACACTTGCAAAGTCCTTCTGATGGCGAATGGCTCTGCCTGTACAGAGGATACAAACAAATAGGCCAGTCAATTGTTGTTCTCAGACAAGGAAGATCACTTCCCCATCATCTGTAATGCATCCTTTTTCCTACCCTCCTCCTTCAGTGTATTTTGTATCCCCCATCCAGGAAGGATGAATTACCTATTGACTGGTTTACTGCCTTCATGCACAGGTTTTCAATCAGCACTTTGCTCGGTGCCTGGCCAGCAGCTCTAGGCTGGAAAGAAGAAATAGGCAAGTCTGAACATCAGGCAGATGTAAATCAAATTGGAGAGTCTTAATGACAAAGGGAGGTAGATACTTTTACCCCTGCAGGGTGAGCAGGTGGTCAGGCAGACCCCAAGTTGAGAGTAAGGAGGAACAGAAGAAAGGCTGCAGTCAGAAAACCGTGTTGAGCATTCACAAAGAGCCAACCCAAGGTCCCCTTGAAGGCAGAAATCTTGTCCCCAGGAACAGTACCTCCAGTGAACAATGAGAAGGGACAAATGATCCTGGCAAGCAGCTTCTACCACCCTGCCACCCCCTCTGGGTTGAAAGGTCCTTGCGCCCCTTGGAACTTAAGAGTTGCCAGCAAGTCCTGGTGGCATTTCCCTCCACTGAACTTCCTCCCTGTGTTTAGGGCCCTGTTCAGCAGCAGCCTGGAGAAGGCTGTGCTCTCAGTACCACACTGTCTGGGAGATGAGGGCAAGCTCAAAGAAAATAAAACCTCTGAAGGCAGCTCTGGGACTCATATGCTGGGAAGTTAGTACTATAAAGCAGAATTGAAAGAGGCAGAGGTGCAAGTGGCTCTTACCATTGTTTTGTCAAGCCAAGTCATTTTTTCCTGGAGTTCTGGAGATCTAATGTTGGGGTAAGGCATTCCCACCATAATCACACACCTGGCAAGGGAGGACTGCATTAATCCTAATGTCTCATCCTTGAGCACTTTGCCAATAGACTGATAAATTAGAGGTCACTGCACAGCCCTGAGAGACAGCCAGCCCTGCAAACCAAAGGCAGCAATAAAGCACAGCAGTCTGACAAGCACGTGCTGAACAGAGCTGCAGAGGGATTCAGGGTGCCAGAACAAGAGATTATCCAGCACAGCAAGCCTAACTGCATTCTTCACGGGAAGACTGCCCTGGACAGGCGGGTTTTACAACACCCAGCAGAGTGTACCCTCCTGTTGCTTTAAGCATCAGGTAAGTCACATGTTCCCCAGGATTTTCTATCTCTGCAAGTACTGATGTGCACATCGTGCTTGGAGTCACTACACCACAAGCCAGAGCTGGCTTTCCAAGGAGCAGTCACCTTACCTTCCCAGGTCATCGGAGAAATTTATCCCTTCACTCATTTTGCCTCCAACTACAGAAAGCAGCAGGGCCCCTGTCATCTGTCCTCCTGTCTGGCTGCAGCGCTGCAGGAGAGGGACCAGCAACTTAAACCAGAGCAGGAAGATTTCTGTGCTTCAGAAGCACTCCCACACCTAGCCTAGCACCCTCTTTCCTTGTTAAAAGTGCCCTCCTTTACAGCATTCCCATAGCCACTGGGCTACTACACTCCCACCAGCCTGCCTGCTCAGCTTACCTGTATGCACTTGGCATATTCCACCAGCACCTGCTCCACCTGGTTGGCTTTCTTAGGCTCCTGAAAGATCTGTCAGGCACAGTTCATCAGTTACAGCAATAGGAAGCAAACAGTTTAAAGAAAGCAAATCATTTTACCCCCATGTAATTAAACAGTATATGGAACTGAGGTCATGGAAGGGAAAATTGCCTGAAAAACTAACTTAACCAGTACCTTCCCTCCACCCTGAAAATGCACTTAAGCTCTTTTCAGCTGGACTCTGAAGGGAGCAGCAGCTGCTTCTGCCCCTCCAACATTCCCTTTCAGCTTTGGCAGACTTGTTCAATACTGCAAGAAGTTAAAACAAGAGCTGAGAGGCAGAAAAGCAATGTGTGCCTGTTGCACCTACGAATCAGGACTCTCTGGGGTCAGGAGACTCTACAGCTGCAAGATCTTGGAGGACAGGGGCAGGACCAATCAATTTGAATCAGTAATTCCAGGCAGTGTCTCCCCTTGCCCAGTGAATAAATTAGCTTTTCATGCAAAGCATAAATAAACTAATATTTCTCTATGTTATTCTAGCACACCTAATTAGTTACTGAAAACCTCTGCAGTTAATTAAGCTGTATTTTTATAGGTGCTGTACCTTGGCCTAAAACACAAGTGGTTTTCCTAGTAAACAAAAGGTCCAATATTTATCTTCTCTGTAACAGTAAAGAACTTACAAAATGTGTCTTACTTTGGTTAGCAAGAATTTTACCAGTCAAAAATCAGTCTTTCAGTAGAAAAATAACTGGCAATTACAAATATAAGCTAAAACTAACTTACTGAGAAGTAGCTATTTAAGCCTCTGATTTAAATTAACTTTCCCTGTGTATCTTATATATAATCTCAGTGTGATCTCACCACAGTAACCTCAGGAAGGCCTTCAACTGTCCCCTGCTAAGATTTGATCTTTTGTGTGGGCAGTTGAAAGTCACACTTGCTGCACTTATACCCAGTTGCCTTGCTAACAAATATCCAATTTGCTGGAGACTGCAAAGGCCAAACAAGAACAAATCGGAGTTGAGAGTTGGAACAAGCTGTGTGTGGCCCAAAGCCTTGGAGGAACCAGGTAAAGCACTGGGACCCTGACAGGACACACCTGAAAAACACAGAGAAAATGAAGCACAGTGCTTCCACCCAGAAACCTACAGGCTGCCCCATGTGTCAGTATGCCAAGAATCACCACGGCTGTGAAATCTCTGGGACTGTGGTAAGTTGTTTAGCTTTTGGTAAACAGAAGTGACAGCCAGAGCATGTGTAATTTTTCTTTCCCCTGGCACACGATCCAAGATTCCTGCACTGAAACCTGAACTGCCTGACTTCCAATACCAGCTTTCAAATACCTGTGAGAGTCATTGCAAAGAGTTTGTATTTGCAGTGATGGCCCTATTTAATGTTTCTCATTGCTCCTTCAACAGGAGTCACCGCTGCTAGTCTTGCAGTTCTCATCTCTACTTGCAGCAGATAGCAAAATGTCTTTTGTCTTACGAACTACAGTGTTGTCTTACTCTGCCTAGCCCTTGGCTGTGTTGGTCTGTGCTCAAGAGACACACAGATGAGCCTTGGCGAAACAAATTCCCTGTAGGAGTTCAACCTGAACATCTCCCCCAGCCACAAGAGAACAAGCCTCCTGGCTATGGAAAGCAAAGACTGTCTGCCCCGACAGCCACTATGCAGACTGTGCACTTCAAGAATGTATAGCTGCAATCAATCTCATTTAGATCTCAGCCCAGTGCTCAGCTGCCCAGGAAGTGTAATTTATTCATTACTGGAGGGATTAACTGGATAAACATCCATTCTGCTCTGCTGTGCAGACTATGGGAACAGCTCGGAGAGAGGCCTGGAATGCATACGGAATTGTTTGGGTTTTGACACCTCCATGGAAAATACCAACTGCCCTGGCTGCACAATCACCTTCTTCTTGGCTGCCAGGCGGGAGAGCAGCCCTGAATTCTCCCAGTGTCCATACACCTGCTTCTCATATTCGTAGGAGGGGAAGAAGCACACCACACCTCCCGGGATCACATTGCACAGGTTGCAAAGGATTCGACCTGTCTCATCCATCTGCAAGAGAGATAAGAGCATATTGCAGCTGACAGGAGCCCCAGCTAATGCCGCTCCAACTCTCTGTTCAATCCCAGGATCACACCTTCCTTATGACATGCCTTAGGGGAGGAAAAAATGTGGGACATATGCCAGGTCTGTAAGAACTCCAATGGGGAACTGGGCATCACTAAAAAGCTCTTCACTGCTTGGCCTTCTTCCCTAGCCCAGGGTTTCTGTTATGGCTGTGGAGCTGTGCTCATTCAGGAAAAGAGGGTTTGCCTCAGTGGATGGAAGCTGTCCCAATAGGATAGATGTTGAGAGCTGGGGAGCACAGCTTGAGCACATCTGGTTCAGATGCAGCAGGGGCAGAGCAGACGTAGTGTCTAGCCTTGGGTGCTTACTGGCCTGCCACAGGAAGAGGAAGTGCCAAAACACCTGCAGCTGCTCCTGTGGTTTGGGATTTCCCTTGCCAAGGCTTTTGCTCAGCCCATCTCTTAAACAGAGAGTACCCTGCTCTGAAATATTACCATGGGAAGCAAAAAAGAGATGCCAAGGACAGGAACAAAGGACAAACTGACCATCTGAGGCAAGTCTCTGGTCTGATAAGTGAACTCCAACTGCTGGTTGGAAGGACCACTGCAGAGGATGATGGGTAAAATATTTTCTGGAGGAATCACATGTCCTGGAGACAAAAACCAGTAGTGAGAGTCAACATCACTGCTGCTGGCACAAACCCCATGAGCTTAAGAGCTTTAACTGCATTCAAGTGACAGAGGCAGATGTTCGCCTGGCTAAGCCAAAGTGCCCAAGTCATTCAGCTGCTCCCACTTCCATCCCCCCTCAGCCCCTGGGAAGAAGGCATGGCACACTGCCTGCCAATACCAGTCAAGGCCACAGGGGAAGCTCAGAGTGAAAAGGAACTCACACCCCTTTGCTGCCCTGCTTTTTAGAAAAGATGCCATGTTGCTTTGAGTGCTGACAGAATAGTATTAAAGGCCAACTGCAGCCCTTGCTGAGCCCTCCCTGCCAGCCCTGCACACTCACCACAGGAGAACTCCACGATACGGGCAGGGTCCACGCCAGCACAGCACAGCAGCTGCTCTCGGAAATCAGCCACCTAAGATCCAGAAAACAAAAGCAAGTAAAGCACCGGGTCCCAAAAACTCAGCACCAGCAGCAAGGGCAGCCCCAGCCCGGCCCAGCAGAGGAGCGGCAGCGCCCTCTGCCCGCAGACAGCGGCACTGACTTTCCGCAGAGACCCCCGTGGCGTGGTCCCTGTGGGATCCCTGGCCCTGCAGAGCGACGGACGGCATCACAAGGTCCTCCAACTGCTCCCCGTGCTAGTTCTAACCTACCACGAGCTCAGCCTGGCTGCTCTCTTTCCACCCTGGCTTGCAGATAGCACCACTGACCTCCTGAGACCCCAGCATCCTTATTCCCTCACCGGCTGCATGGTGCCTCCAGCAATGATGACAGCACGGCATTCTTCCACGACCTTGGCAAAGTGGACAGCTGGATTCAGTAAGAGGAATTTGAGGCTGCTCTGACCAACTGTGCCTGGGAAAAGGAGAGAAGAGCATTCAGGAGCTAGCTGTGACACGTACTCAGGGATACAAGAGATTCTCCTTCTTGACCTGGGCACTCTGGCAGGTCCCCACCTCTCCAAGTAAGGACTTGCTGTTCAACACTGACATAGGCAGGTAATGCCAACCTGGAAGTTACCTTCTGCTTCCTAATCTCCCTAGAGCTGTACAACAGGCACGGTAAATTGCAGGACAAAAACTGACATCCAAACTGGGAGCAGACCTCTGCAAGCCCTAGCCCACATGCCCTTGGTTAAAAATTCCCTTGCAGTCATAAGCATCCTCAGACAGACCAAGCCTGCCAGCCTACATCACAGATGGCACAAACGTTGCTGCAGATTCCCCACAGACTCTTATATCTCCTCTCTCAGTGCCAGTGAAGCACCCCACTTGTGACTGATTCCTGCCACCTCTCCCCAATTCACCCTTTCCAGTACCTTGCCTGTTCAAAATCACTCTGCCATCTTGGTTTGCATTTGTGAGGGCGGAGAGAAATCCTTCAATCTGCATCAGTGGAGAGGCAGTTCGGAGCTGGTCGTGCTCAGCCTCCACAGGAGGGCTTGGGGCGGTACCTGCTGGCCCAAAAAGGAAAGGAGACGCAGGCAACTTTGGCCACTTCTAAAGACAGGGGCTAAGCACAAAACATGCTCAACAGGAACGCAATACCTGGCCTACATATGTAGGCAGAGAACAAAGACCCATTAAAGGGTCTGCAAATCTGTCTCCCCCCTTTCCTCATGCAGAGATATGGAGGTTCCACATCCTCACTTTGCCCACGGATGCACAAGGAGAGGATGCCTGAACTCACCCTCCTTATCAGATCCCTGCTGAAGGGTCAGGAGAAAGTTCTGCAAACCAGCCAGCTTCTGGTTCTCCTTGTTGGTCTTCACAGCTGAGGCTGGGCCCCCGTATCGCTCCACAAACCCAAAAAGCTGCCAAGCAGAAACCGGAAAAACTAAGACTACCAACAGCAGGAACCAGAGAAGATAAAGGCAGGTTTGCTGGCCTGCCACAAATTAAGTTCCTTAGTAGGTTTTCACAAACCAGCCTAATCAGAATGTATCAGCTCTCATTACCTTCTTCCACCCACTGAATCAAAAGCAAAACAAGTCTCTGATCTCTGTTCTTCCAGTGCAATGCAGCCTACTTGGCTGACAGATTTGAGGCCAAGCAGCACAGAATTGGAATACCATGGTAAACCACACTGTATGTTTCTTTTCTGGATAAGCAAAAGTTAATCTGCCCAAATGGTTCTTTTTATAGGAACCATTTTGTCTGCAGGACAGGGTGGAGAAGACAAGCTCCCACCCAGCAGCTGCATCTTCCATCTCAAACTCCAGGTGTGACACAGCATTGGAACACTGCTGACAATGAAACCACAGGGCAAGTACCTTTCTGCTGATGAGGCTCTTCTCACAGTACCGCTGAACCTGTTGGAAAAAGAAAGGAAAATGAACTGGCATTCAGCACCCCTTCTCCCGTCCTGCTGTCCTTGATCCCTGTCCAGCAAGACTGTCACTTGCTGTACATTTGGGGAGAGGTGCACAGCTCTTCGTGGGTGCTACCAGCCAGACAACAGTTTATTACAATGGCATTCCAGAGTGGAAACACATAGTGTTTAGGGGCTGTGCTTCGAGGTTCAAGGGGGTAGTTAGGTTACTGGAGTAGCAAAATTTCTGCATCCACAGCCCTTACAGTGTAGCTTTGCCTACAGACACCTAGAAGGCAGATTCTGCCATGTGGGCTTTGGCTCTACTTCTAGCTCTTATACATACTCCAAATAATCTCAAGTCACCACCACCTGTGCCCTAACAGACGATGTTCACGTTACCTTGAAGAGGTTGATATTGTCAGTCTGGCTCTGAAATAGAAAGTCATTGATGGATTTTAGCACTGTCCCTGAAAGAAAAAAGGGAAAAGGGGAAAAGAAGTTATTATCTCCTGCTGGGCCTGCACGCCTTACTGCCTACACCCATGTCCCTGCCTGACAGCTCCATACCCCAGGAGTTCACTTCAGTCTTACCTGTTTGGGAAACTGCCTGACATGCAGGATTCTGGTTCACATTACCTGTAAAGCATGAAACCAATTCAAGGAAGGCTTGGATCTATCTCAAAATTAAGCAGGAAACTAAAGACTGAGCTTAATAGGTACAGTGCACAAAAAAAACAAGAAGTAACTACACATCTGCAAAATGTAGCTATGCAGACAAAACATCAGCTCCCACTCAGTTTTAATTTGCCCTGTAGAGTAGCCCTACATTGTAGAACAAGTGTGCTGCTGCATCCTAAGGAAAACCACCTACATTCCTTCTGTGGCAGGTAGCAGCAGGTAGGGTGGGTGATCAGAAATGCTCACACACTATGTAGTCATCGTGCTGCAAAGACAAAGGGAAGGGACTGCAACACATCCCTCACGCCCCTCCACAATGCAGCAGCAGGGAGCTGGGAGGCACAGAGGCTGGCAGGCAACTGGGAGGAAGGGAAAAACCTAAGGACACCAACATGCCCAGAGCCCGACAGCCAGAACAGGATTAACTGCTGCCACTCACTGCATTTTATGTCCCAGTGTTCAACACCCACCTCACATCTCATTTTTGCAGCCCCTGCCCCAAAGGGCTGCATTTCCCCTGGCATGGAGAAAGTTCTGTATGAACTTCGGACATGCCTTCCTCAAAACACACTAAGGTCTAGCAAACAGGTCTTTGGAGAAAAGGAGCCCTGCAAATTCCTGTGGACTTAAAGCAAATTAATATTTTCTCACAAAGGAAAAGCACCACTCAAGAAAGATTCACTCAGCAGATGGATGCTGACACACATAGGGACCTTGCTACCAGATGACCTAGAGATTTATTTCATGCAGTTCTTGTGCTACACTGTTATACATCTCTCATATATCTGCCGCATTCCTCACCTACCATCTTACATCATCCCCCCTCCAACTGGATCTCAAAACCACACAGAAAGAGAAGGAAACTGCCTATACCAACGTACAATGTTGTCTGCTGCTCCTCAGCTACTGAAACAAAGAGAAGGGTTCAAGTAGACACCAGTCAACTTCCCCACGTACAAACCAACCTGAGAAATAAAACTACTGGCATCTGAACCTATACATGAGCAACATTTCCCTGCAGTCTCTGCAGAGGTGGAAGGGGGACAGTGTCCTGAGGAAGCACTAGGTAGCTCAGAGTTTATCAGTATCCCTGGAGAAACAAGAGGTTTGCTTACCTCCCAGCATGGCCACAAACTGCTCCAGTAAATACAGGATCTGCTTAATGTACATCAAGTTCTTTGCCTTCAAACGTTTCCTATGAAAAATGAGACACATTTAGGCCCTAAAACCTCTTCAGGGACTATGCGAAGCAGCTGAGCTGCAAAAACAAGTACTTGAACTCTTCTTCATTTTGGAGAGACAGGAACTAAGATTTCTTCCCAAGTTCACTCTCCCTGTTTGTGACAGGGCACAGTCTTCTGGATATCCTGCCCAAGGTCATCCCAAAGCACTTACCTGTGCTTCCCCCACGTCCTACCATTGCACTTCTCCTTACATATTAATTATAGTAGGTTTATTACAATGGCAGTGATGCCTCAAGACCCCGTTGCAATAATGCTCCAGAACTTCAGAGTTATTAGCATTGAACACAACAAGCAGACACTGCAGGGATGGCAAGATGCAGAGCCAAAACCTCCATACAACTTCCTCCTCCTCAGAGCTTCCTGTTTCTACCATAATGCCAGTCAGCACATGAAAGACTAAGGGAGAGATGTGAAAGACTGAATATTTTGAAACTCTGCATCACAAAGTAGAAGTGATTAGAGGGAGATAGTGGGAAAGGAACTGAGTGCATAAGGGGACAACAGAATCCTCAGGGTATCCCCTTCTCACTACTTAATACCAGGCCCAGGAGTCTGACTTAGACAGATTCTAGACAGGGATAATGAAGCAAGTGTCTTTTCATCTGCAGAACTCTTAATGCAGTAATTTTCCACTGGGGAAAAGCAATAAAGACCCTGCAGCCACGAGGCAAGCCAAGGTATCCACAGACCTTGCCTCTGCTTTTCCCCCAAGATCCTCACCTGTATCGCTCCATGTACTGTGAGAGCTGGGAGTGGGCACAGCACAGCTACACAAACACAAAGCAGAAGCTGTTGTTATAAAGGAGAGAAGAAAGGGCACTGCTGGAAGCAGCCCTCCCCCTCTATTAGCAGGCCAGGCTTGACTCACCTGAGAGCCACTGACCTCGGCACTATGGATACAGGTGATGGTGTCTATGAGGTTGTGGGCCTCGTCAATGATCACAACCTGGTCCTTCAGCTTGATCCCAGCAGCATTCCTGGTAGGCTCATGCAAAAGCATCTGATAGGGTAGCACCACCAGCTACAGAAAAAGCACACACTGCCCTGATTCCAGCTCCCATCCTTACAAACTTAAAGCATTCTACAACCACTCACTAACAGCCCCGATCAGAGGGCCTTGCAGAATTCAGCCAAGTGACTCTTATTATGGGAAAGGTAGGAACAAAACAAGGAGCACATGCTTGAGAGGGGCACTGGGATGTAAGCTGAAGAGAAATGATTATGCTACAATTGCCTACAGGCTCAGATTACCCTCCAAATCTCCTTTGGAGCACTGAAAGCATGTCTTCAGAGAGAACCCAGCAAGGAAGAAGAGCGGTGTAAGAGCTAGGAGTACACCTGTGTGTCAGTATTGCCTCACATTTGCTGAATTGTTCAAGTATTTCAAAATGCCGACACATACCTTCATAATGCCTTATGAACTTCTGATGGGAATTCTCATTTTCCTTTGCTTTCTGAGCAGAACTACAGCTGACAGAAACACAGCCTGTTTACAGATTCCCCCAGACTAAGTAACAGTACTAGAGGGAGCAGGCCATCAGTGCCAATCTTAGAGTGCCTGGCATTAATGCCACTAAAACCATTATGTCTTACCTGAGCAGCAGGGATAGCGAATCGACTCCCATAATATGGGCAGGCTTTGGTCTCCCTTCCCAAGGACACCAATTGCTCAATATCCCGCACTTCCACTAGAACTTCATCACGGAGAAACTGCATTTGCTCATAGGAATAAAATGGGCACACAGTGCGACTCACACGTCTCTTCTTCTCCTCATTCTCCTCATTGCTCTTCTTTTCTAACAGCAGAAATCAAAAGAAAGCTATGAGCAACACACACAACAGCCTAGAACAACCACTTTGCATAATCCCATGGATTTCAAAGCAAGCTTTGTCCTGTGTATTCCTGACCTATCACTTAATTAAAAATTACTCAGCAGTAACACTTCCATTTCCACGGTGGACACTACTCTTGCCAGTTAGATTTAACATGTGACATCTTCCAGTATTTCTAGTACTGAGTTAACAAACACAAGTATCTTTCCGTGCAGAAGTCCTGACCAGCTTAAGACATTCATAAAATTCGTCCCGATCTCAGCATAGCCAGAAGATCAGGAAAAGCACCAAGAATTCCTGTTCCTCCAACCTGTCGTTTCCAGGCTCTTACCACTCTTGCTAGAACTGACTGGCAGTGCTCACTGTCTCCACACTCTCATCACCTTTATCAGGAATTGCTTCCCCAGGCTGGGAGCATTCCTACCATGTTTGTTCTTTTGCATCTCCATGCAGCGGTCATTGATGAGCTGGAGCGCACTCAGGCGTCGCACCTCCTCATTCACACACAGATTCTGTGCAAAAAGAGGAAGAGGAAGGGAGTCAATTCACAGCTGAGTGCCCCTAAGAGCACCCTCTGCTGTAAAACAAAAGGTTTTCTTTAAAGTAATCTCAGGCCAGATTCCAAAAAATGGAAAAGTCTTTAAGTCAGACACTGTACATACTAACTGCTACAAACATGCTCGAAACCCACAGAAACTTAGGAGAAAAAAAAGAGAAAAAGAGGGCTCGCTGCTACACAATAGCTTCTACAAAGTGCTGCCAGAAGTACTAAGAGGAGCACCTTCTCAGTGACTCAGATACCTGTAATACTCCATATTAGAAAAGGTAAAGCATATTCTTGTTTTTACATCAAAAAGTAAATGACCAAAACAGAGTTCACAGAAAAATGTACATCACACAGGTCTCTGTTGCGACCCATGGCTGCTTTAGTTTTTCAACAGGAGACTCAGTCAGTCCCCAAGGTGACTTCTGTGGCACCAGATCCAGAGCTCCTGGCAATATGTTCTGGGTCCCCTGAGGACACCATCACGTACCTGCCTGGATCCCAAGGCGACCAGACGCGTGTCTTTGCCAAAAGGACTTTTCTGCACCTCGTGCACAAACTGGGACAGCTGGGAGTGAGTGCGGCTGCAGTAGTAGATCTGCAATGAGTCAGAACAAAGGGAAGACAAAAAGAACATGGAAGCCAATCCCTACCTATGACCAATCCTGTAAGGAAGCAGCCAAGCACTTCAACAAGGTTCACCTTGCTCAAGCCTTCAAAAGCACAAGGGAAGGCACAGGTTTGAGTGTCACCTTAAAACTGCTGAGGGCAAAAGCCCCATCTTTGTTTTCTCCTCTGCATTTGCGCTTTTTTCCATTTAATTTTCCAAGGTCTTTATAAAACAGGGACTCACCATGGGAGAGTAATAAAAAACTATTTATTGCTGTATGCTTTTACAGCAAGCCACAGCAAAAACTAAGCAGTTCTAGTACAGCGAGCTGCTTAGGCAGGCAGTGTAGTCCAGAAGGATATGTGCACAGCAGAACTAGCTGTCTTAATCAACAAACCTGGCAGGTTTTAGAAGCCAGTTCCTAAACCCTTCTATACTGCCTGTTGGAAAGGTGCAAGGAAGCCATAATTCTGCTCATTCCTACACTATTCTATGAAGTGGCACTATTTAATTTCCTCATCTCACCTTAGTCACATGCTCCTCTTCCAAATCATCATCATCTTCTTCCAGCCTAAGAAAAGAGAAAGCCAAACAATTTCCTTTCAACAGACCACTGACAGTAAGAATCAAATTATGTTCCACCACAAGAGTGACGTCTCAAGAGAGATGATTAAGTCATCTCAAAATGAGCCTCGAACTTATCTCAGATGGTAAAAGAAAAATTAACTTTCTAAGAACAATGCTAGTATGCATAATCAAGTCAAGCCTTTCTCTTTAAAGGAAAAATCTCTCCTGAGCTGTGCTTTTTTTCCAAATTCAAGATTTTTTTTTTTTTATTCAGGGGCCTCTAAGCCTCAGGCATTAGCTAGTCAGTGCTATACTATTTTTTAGCGAGCTTATTTATTTTTATAAAGCTTTCCCATTAGAAGCAATTTACCACCCTTCAGATATTGCATAAAGGCTTCAGGAAAGCATTCAGCTGCCACAGAGCTCCTCAAAGGCAACAGCAGTTCAACGTTTGATAAACTAACTGCATATAAAAAAAGTAGTTAAGTGTTCTTCAATTTTTAAGGCAGAAGGATCTGTCTAGACACTAATTAGTAAATTTGTATTTAAACAAGTTTGACTTTTTGTGCTGAAGTATGGCTTCTGGCTTTCTGCATAAAGCAAATGCATGAGAGAGAAAAGTGTGCATGGGGTTTTCATGCCAAAGCTCAGTCTTCAGAAATGTGAACATCCCTGCTTTTAGAATATCAAAATATGCCAGTGCTAATCTGCAGAACTGACAGCTTCTGGTGTCCTGAGTTCCATTCTACTTTTCTAATGCAAGGAACTTGATCTCGAGTCATTCACTCAGCATCCAGAGGCACTCTTTGGGAAGCTGGGCATGGATAAAGGCAGGACACTGCCACACATTTTAAGATGCACTTTCTCAGAAAGCACTTCAAGTCACTCGGATCAGTCTAACAAAAGTTAAAAAAAACCAAAACAAATTAAAATCCCCCCCAAACAACCAATTAAAGAAAACCCCAGAACAACCACCACCTTATACTGTTTGAAAATATGAAAAACAGTTTTTAATAAAATCTGCACAACTTCTTTTATCAGGGCAAGACAAAAATTAGACAGAAAATGTTTTCTTAGCATGGAATTCCCTCAGTCCCTGTCCTTACCCAGATACCACTTTCTTTTCATCATCACTCTCATATTCAGCAAGAATCAGCTCCTCCTCGTTGTGATCCAGCTGGTCTAGAGCACCCTCTCCAGCTCCCTGTGAAAGAGCCTCCTTGCTGAGCTGAAGAAGGCGCTTTGCCTCATCCTCCTCGCATCTCTGAAGGGAACACAAAGGCACATTATTATATTTCCTGTAGAAAAAGAGAGTAGTGCAGGGGTTGCATTATGGCACGGACAGGTCAGAAGACAGCACAGTCCCTCACAGAAGGCTGAAGCTGTTCAGCCCCACAGAAGGCAGCTGTTACCAACAACCAAAGACTTTTTCACACAGACAGTTATGAAGGGGAAACATAAAGAACCTTCTCTGCAAAAGGCCTGCTGAACTAATAGACCCTCAATTGAATGGTCATGTAATCCAGTATTATTAGTTGCTTAAAGTAGCCCATAAAAGATGTCTGCCTGAGAGAAAATAGTTTGTAAAAAAACCTGAATAGACAAACATGTAAGGACATAATCAAACACTGTGTTTGCACATTTAACTCAAAGCTAGAATCAGCTCAGCATCTGGTTAAGAACAAGGTTTCTCTTGCTGTTTTTTCTCTAGTTGTGTAACTGTTACTCTAACACAAGTCTACCTCTCTACAAAAAAATCAATTAAACTGTTGAAGAACAGTTTTCTGATTAACTTTTGTATCACAACAAAGAAAAGTTCGTTTTTTCCATCTCAAAACAGTTATCTTCCAACATCAATGAGCATTTTATTACCATGGCATTATACAGAAAATGCAGTTAGTAAGCACTACAGAAAAGATGAATCAGTCGCTTTTCCAAATTTCCATCATATTTCTCTTGCCTGCTTTCTTGCTTTTCATCATGCTTCTCATTTCACATGCTCTTCATCCTCTTTTAAGAGGCAAGTTCTTTGTTCCATTTCATTTTTATTTGCCATTCTTTACTATTTCTGTCATATCCTTTTGACAGGAGTTGACCAAAACATTACACAGTATTTGAGATGGAGCACACTCCAGAAATTAATAGCCTGGCAGCCTAATAAATCTGTCTATCTGCGGACCTGAACTGAGTATTTCTGGGAAGTTTGACTCATATAACCAAAAAGCATCAAGAGCACTGAGGGCAGTTCATGCATCTAAATCAGAGGAAATACATATATGTGAACTTTAATACAATTTTTATTCCAGAAGTACAGACTGTTCACACATGCTTATAAAACAGAGATCTTTCCAAAAAAAGCCTCAGAGTATTAAAGCTTTTAAAAGAAAAGCAGAGGGTTAGAAGGCATTCAGAACCCACACATATAATTTCTGCCCACACACAGAAACTGTCACAGGATATTATCGATGCACAAATTGTTTTCCACATATGTACTTATAAAAGAAAATCTAACAAATAATTTTGGATGACCAATTTCAGAAACCTTGTACAAAAGAGCTCCTCAAACAGGTGGGTTGGAAAAGTCAGTGTGAAGTCACACATAAGCAAGTATGAACAACACTGAAGGTAACCAAAACAGAAAGTTCTGACCGCTGTGGAATAACTCACCTTCCTCTTTGCTGTGTATTTTAAATGCACATTGTGCCGAATTTTCTCAAGACGATCTTCTCGCTTTTTCCTTCTGATCTGCTCTTCCTACAAAATGGAGAGTGCAGGCAGGATGAAGTGGATTTAGTCCTCAACCCTTGGTATCGCTACTTGTGCTCTGGGCATAGGAAAAAGACTAAGAGAAACAAAATTGCCAGTACAGGGTACCGTTCTCCCGGAGCGCTCCCTGCTGAGTGTTACTCTGCTCAGAGCAATGTAGTTTCCTGTCCTGGGCAACCTGCGGGCAAAGCCACGCCACCGCCAAATTAGCCTCACGCCTTTTCCACTCATCATGCAGCACACAGGAACAGTTTGCTCAGAGAGGTGGCGCAGTTCCCCTGCCAGGAGACGCTAAAGAGCCGCCTGGACAGCGGGCACCGCGCTCTGGGGCCGCTGCTCCAGCAGAGGCTGTTCTAGGTGACCCCAGGGGTGCCCTCCAGCCCCAGCCCTCCCGATCCTTTCCTCATTATCACACCCGTCCTCTACTCCACCTTCAGCCTGTCCACCATGTCCCGCTCCTCTTTCTTGTGCACGAAGGCGGTGACCCAGTCGGGCTGCCCGGGGGTGTGGGCGCCTCCCGGCCGTGCCCGCTGCGGGCTCGGCCCGTCCTGCCCGCCGAGCGCCA
>VWZU01008702.1:2077-14475 GCA_013397095.1 Sterrhoptilus dennistouni
AAGGAAAGGAAAGGAAAGGAAAGGAAAGGAAAGGAAAGGAAAGGAAAGGAAAGGAAAGGAATCTGTAAAGCTCCTGTGGCTCAGAGAAATCAAACATCGGGTGGGAACAGAAGAAAAGCAGGAATGCTCTCAGGGCTGTGAAGGCACACCCAGCTCCCAGAGCTGATGGAGTCGGTGCTGCTGCTCCTGTGGGACCCCCCAGCCCAGCCCAGCCCTAAGGGACCTGGGGGGACCACGGAGGGGACTGTGCTCCTGACTTTCACAATTAAACCCAGAATATTTTATGTGGCCCCAGAGCCTTCTGTGTTTAAATTCACCCAGAAATTCTGGTGAATTTGTTTCTGTTCTCCCATCCTTCCTGCCTTAGCCCCCAAATTTCCCCCCAGGCCCTCCTTGCTGCACAGCCTGGCCTTGCAGGGAGCTGTGGGTTGGCCACGGGCAGCAGCAGCAGATGCTGCAATATCACAACTCTCATTTGAGCCCTAATTGTGCTCAATGGTCACAGCTTGCTCCTCACATATCATTCATTAAAAACACATTAATAATGGGAATGGAGCCCTGAGCAGCTGTGGAGCCATCCCAGGCAGGGCAGAGCCTCCTGTGAAGGCACCCACTCCAAAACAGTCAGGGGGAAGAGCAGGTTTCTAAAATAACCCTCTAAAAATAATTTGTTTGCTTGGAAAATCCATGAGCCTCCCTGTCCCGGGTTGTGGTGTAGGATGTGCACACAGTATTTATTCCATCCCCATCCCCATGAGCTGCTGGAACCAGGTGGGGCAGTGTTTTCCCAGGCCCCTCCTTTGGGCTCTTCTGCTCATGGCCCATCAATGCCTTGCCCAGGACTCACAGGGAACTCCCTCCAGGAGCTCTCTCTGTTTAATGGGCCATCAAGGACCCACTGCACGACTCCTCATCCCATTGGGAGATGCTCCCAATGCCCAGGGGGAGGAGCCAAGCATTCCCACCTGCAGAGAATCTGGGATTTGGGACAGGACAAGCAGCCCTGAGCCACTGGATTCCCAGAGGAGCAGAGCTGCCAGACCTTTCTGTGGGATCACTGCTTCAGGAAGAGCCCCTCACCTGGACTGCTCCCACCACCCTGCTCAGGCTGTGTTCTGACTCTGTCAGTGCTCCTTTGTGTTATTGCATTGATTTTATTTTATTTTTACCTTTTTCCCTTTCTTCTTATTAAATTATATTTCTGACTTGGAGCCTCCCACTCGTTTTGCTTTCAAACCACACCATTCCCTCTGCCAGTGGCTCTGGAATGGGAGAACTGGGAAGGGGAGGGATGTCCCTGCCATGGAGACACCTCTGGAAGCAGGACTGGGGCATAAGGAGCAAAAATAAATGTTGAGATGAGGTTCCTCTGTGCCTTTTTGAATTACTTGCAGAGGCAGCTGCTGCTTGTCACTGAGATCCAAAACCAGAGTAACGTTTTTAATTGTAAAAGTGATAAAGACAATGAATTATAAATGCTTTTAAAGGAACATATTAATGAATGTGGGGTATGATATAAAATTTAATTAGAATTTTAAGCCTTTAAGGATGAAGTGAATTAACTAAAAGGCTTTATAATGAACTAATGTAATACACAAGGCAGAATTTAAATAGACTTTGAAGGTATTTTAGACAGTTCTTGTATGGAAAAGCAGCCACACATGTGTCTAACTTTTTAATTGGTTTGGAACACTGGGAAGGAATCGTCGCTGGCTTCATTTTGTTTGAACGTAACTTTTATTTATGCATATTTATTCCCTTCTTCTAATGCAAATGCAACACTGGAAATTAGGTAGTTATGCAAATAACTTGATTGGATTAGGAAGAATTATGGAATATCCTGAAGGCACCAACAGGGATGAGGGGGCCTGGCCCTGCACGGAGCCCCAGCCTGTGGTGACCAAAGTCATCCCTGAGGTGTCACCTGCGTCACCTGTGTCCCCCCAGCCATGGCCCTGCAGGTGTGTCTCCAGGTGTGTCCCCAGGTGTGTCCTGGGTGTGCCCCAGATGTGTCCCCAGGTGTGTCCCAGGTGTGTCCCTAGGGGTGTCCCAGGGGTGTCCCCAGGTGTGTCCCCAGGTGTGTCCTGGGTGTGCCCCAGATGTGTCCCCAGGTGTGTCCCAGGTGTGTCCCTAGGGGTGTCCCAGGGGTGTCCCCAGGTGTGTCCCCAGGTGTGTCCTGGGTGTGCCCCAGATGTGTCCCCAGGTGTGTCCCAGGTGTGTCCCTAGGGGTGTCCCAGGGGTGTCCCCAGGTGTGTCCCCAGGTGTGTCCTGGGTGTGCCCCAGATGTGTCCCCAGGTGTGTCCCAGGTGTGTCCCTAGGGGTGTCCCAGGGGTGTCCCCAGGTGTGTCCCCAGGTGTGTCCTGGGTGTATCTCAGGTGTGTCCCCAGGTGTGTTACATTGTCACTAGATGGACACAGAAAATCCCACACTCGCCCATCAAGCTGTGAACGAGAAAGAAAAAAAATATATATTTTTGGGATCTCGACTCATAGTCTTTGGAGTTTGATCAGGGATTGGAGGACGAGGTTGACACCTCTCTGACCCCACTGGTCAAACCAGAAGTCCATCAATTTGTCCTTCCCCCTGGAAAGGAATGTGTTATTTACAAAACATCACTCTTGGTTTATGTTACAATGTGTGAGAAACTCCAGTAGAAAACGCAAAACATCAGAAGGGTGAAAAATCAGGGCGACACTCAAATCTCACTTCTGATCTCACCCAGGGCTGTGATGTCACCCAGGGCTCAGACCTCACCCAGGGCTCAGATCTCACCCAGGGCTCTGATCTCACCCAGCAGGACCCAGAGCCAGTCTGCCCCAAAAAATGGGCCAGGAGACCTACAAAAGGTGTGGGGAATGTGATGAGAACGGTGCGGTGATGGGATCCCAGAATCACACAAAGGTTTGGGCTGGGAGGGACCTTAAATCCCATCCCATTCCCACCCCAGCCATGGCAGGGACACCTCCCACTGTCCCAGGCTGCCCCAACCCCAATGTCCAGCCTGGCCTTGGGCACTGCCAGGGCTCCAGAGGCACCCACAGCTGCTCTGGGAATTCCATTCCACCCTCCCAGGGAAGAAGAGGCAGAGGTTCTGATCAAAGGAACCCCAAACCTGCTCAGAGGCCCGAGGAGCAGCAGAGAAAAGCAGCAGAAGTGCGAAGTGGCCAACGATTATTTGTTGTTTCTCCAAACGCAAGAAGAAAGCCTTGTCAGGAAATAATTAGAGAGTGGGTGCAAAACAAAGCAAAGAAAGCGATTTTTCACAGAGTGCGTAATTAAAGCGTGGAACTCATTACCCCGGGATGCCGTGGGAGCCAGACACATAAATGGATTTGAAAGGCAATTAGACAAATTAATGGGAGAAAAGTCCATCAGAGCCCATTAAACACGTGGAGAGGAGACTATTGACAAACCCACGGCAGCAGAGTCACCTCCCTGCTCCTGTGGGGATCCTGGGAATGCCAATTCCCTGAGCCAGAGCAGGGGCAGAACCTGGGACAGCACAGGGAGTGGGCTGGGAATGGATGGGAATGGTTGGGAATTGCCTGGGAATGGATGGGGATGGATGGGGATGGAATGGGATGGATGGGAATGGATGGGGATGGATGGGAATGGACGGGAATGGATGGGGATGGAATGGGATGGATGGGAATGGGCTGGGGATGGATGGGAATGGAATGGGAGTGGATGGGAATGGATATGGATGGTTTGGGAATGGATGGGAATGGATGGGGATGGATGGGAATGGATAGGAATGGGATGGGAATGGGATGGGATGGGGATGGATGGGGATGGATGGGGGTGGATGGGAATGGTTGGGAATGGATAGGAATGGATGAGGATGGATGGGAATGNTGGGAATGGATGGGGATGGATGGGAATGGACGGGAATGGATGGGGATGGAATGGAATGGATGGGGATGGATGGGAATGGGATGGGATGGGAATGGATGGGAATGGATGGAGATGGATGGGAATGGATGGGAATGGATGGGAATGGGCTGGGGATGGATGGGAATGGATGGGGATGGATGGGAATGATTGTGAGTGGATGGGAATGGATGGGAACAGGCCGAAGAATGATGCTGAATTGAAAAGTGTCTCTCTCATCATTTAGAATTGACAGAGAAATAAAATATCAGTGAGTCAGTGCTGGGTTCCTGGCACTGATCCTGCCCAGGTGAGCAGAGCTGGATGCAAACCCTTCCTTAGGCACCCACCGAGAAACAAAACAGGGCAGGAAAAATTCCAGCTGCACAGCCCTGCCCGTGTGAGCATTCCTCATCCAAACACATCCACCCCTGGGTACTTTCATCTTAATTTGTAAATTCCAGCAGGAGGAGCTGGCTCTGGGACGTGCTGAGCTGAAAAATGAAGATGTGGAGTCCAAAATGCTGCTCCTGGCAAACCTTCTGCTTCCACAAACAAACAGATCCCAAACACATCCCAAACTCTGCACTTCCCACCAGTTCCAAACCCCAATCCCATTCCCAGTCCTGTACCTTGGAAAGCCCTGGCAGGAAAATGCTGTAAAGGTGCACAAAAAACACAAATGCAAACTCCAGCCCACCAGCTGCATTCTCCCATTTAAACTAAACAAAAGCTTTTATTCCTGATTAGGTTTTTTTTTTTTTTTGTTCTCACAATGGTACCTCTGATTTTCTAAGCAGTTGCATTGATTTTATGTTATATACACATTTAACTGGATTTTGTAAAGCTTTTCACAGACCTGCCACGTAAAAGGTTTTGACAGGTTTTGTTGTTTTGTTTTTTTTTTTCCTAACATCTCTGCAATGCTGATTAGGAATAAATAAATAAAAAATTGTCCCCACTAAATTCTGTGTATTTGGGTTTATACTCGGCGAGCGTGGGTTTCATTACTGGTTTCAAAAACAGAATTGCTTTTTTTTTTTAAATTATTTTGCAGGCCTGCAACAAGCTGGGTTCATCTCCTGGTTTGAGGCAGAAGAGCTTAAATAAAATAGAAATGTTAAATAAATAAATATTATAATAATAGATAGATAAATTAAAATAATTAAAAATATATAAGAAATAATTAAATAAATAAAAATTTAACTAGATAATTAAATAAATAAATTCACGAATTATTAAATTAATAATTTAAATAAATATATAAAAATAGTTGAATAGAAATAAAAATAGAAACATAAAATAGAAATATCTGTAGGGTTTCCACTTCTGGGATGGCTGTGGGCAGGTGATAATTCCAGCCAGCACAGGATCAGGTAAAGCCAGGCCTGTGCCCCCCGATGATGGACAGAGCCGGGCTCATTAAACCCACCCGGAGCCTCGTGGAGATTTCCAACAACTTTTTAGTTACAGCCTTAATGCCTCTCCCTAGCCCTGGCAAAACTGAGATTTCCCTGGCAATGGCTGTGCCTGATACCCCACCTTTCCCAGCAGAGCAGCCGTGCCTGGAGCAGGGGGGGTTTGGGGACAAGGATTTCCTGGATGTGCCCAGAGCCCCTGCAGGATGTGCCAGGGAAGGACTTTGGGGACAGCCAGGGCACTGTCCCCAGGGCTGCCCTCCTGTCCCTGCCCTGCTCAGGGATGCTCTGGGGGCAGATCCAGGGGATGGAGGGCTGGGAACAGGGGCTGAGCTCCAAAAGGCTCTGGGGAGCAGCAGAGGGTGGGAGGGGAGGATGCAGCTTTGGGATTTTGGGGACAGGAGGAGGGGAAATGATCCCAGACTGCAGGAGCTCAGGGATAAATCCTGCTGGGAACAGGGGCTGAGCTCTAAAGGACAGCAGTAGAGGGTGGGAGGGGAGGATGCAGCTCTGGGATTGCAGGGACAGGAGGAGGGGAAATGGCCCCAGGGATAAATCCTGCCCTGGCAGGGTGGGAGACCCCGGAATAGAATTCCCAGAGCAGCTGTGGCTGCCCCGGGATCCCTGGCAGTGCCCAAGGCCAGGCTGGACACTTGGAGCAGCCTGGGACAGTGGGAGGTGTCCCTGGGTGGGATTTGGGGTCCCTCCCAGCCCAGTTTGGGATTCTGGGGCTGGAGCTCTCTGTGCTCAGCTCCCCCCCGGACACTCAGCACCAGAGTGGCTCAGCCACGCTCCTTCTGCCACTCACAAATCAATAATTTACCACCCCCATCATGCCCAAGAATCTGCTCCCAGACCGGAGGAATTAATCCTGATTGTAATTACCAGGAACATCAAATGAAATATCCATCCAGGCCTCTCACATCTGCAGCCTCAGTCCGGCACAAGTGCGCAAAGGGTGACATTTAGGGAGGACAATATTCACTGTTCCATGGCCAGACTCTGATGTGCACAGACTCTCTGCCTCTGAAGGCTTGTTCTGCCTGTGTTACAAGCTCACAATGTAGGGCTCAAAGAGATATAAAAGATGACATTTCATTCTGGGAGACGGGAACATTTCTGTTTGAACGGAATTCTCTCCTGAAGAAAACATCAGAAAAGAGGAGATTCGAGTGACATTTCTAGCGCTGCAAGGCTTTGATTTCAAAATGCACAGGTCCCAGCCCCGTGAGCTTCAGAGCCTGGGGGTGACAAGAGGCTGATTCCCAGCCAGATCTGGGGTGAATTATCATCACCTTTGGGATTTACTTTGGTGCAGTTTAACCTGGCCGTGCCATCAGTGACCAGTTAGGTCAGGAGAAATTAGCAAACCTTTTCAAAAGACTGGCAAAAGCCTTTCCAGATTTGGAACAGGTGGCCCTGACTCACTCCTGACAGAGCCCAGGATCCCAAAGGGATTTATTCCTGCCCCAAGGCTGATCTGAGAAGAAAAAACCCAATCAAAGCTTGAGGGAAATCTTACGGTCAATAATCCATTATTTATGTTTTAAATCAGTTTTCTCGCGTCCATCATCAGCATAATTGCCCCAGTCTTGGCCGGGTCTGAGCGTGTTCCTGATGGAAATGAATCTGAGGGAGTCACAGGAATTCGCCTGGCTGGGAATGAATCCCCTGGAATTTCCAGGAGCTGGGGCTGGGCCAGCACAGGGCTGAGGGAAATCTCTGCACAGCCCCCACAGGAACAGCCCCAGCCCCTCCACAGCTGCTGGGCCTGGTTCTATGACCCTGTTTTACACCACAAGAACACAAAGACTTTGATTTTAGAAGGTTGGAAATTATTTTTTTTATTATTTTTGGGATGTGTCTCCCTTTTATACCATTTCACACATTGTGTCACAATGTGATTGGTGACACAAAGACAACCCTCTTCACTCCCATTGGTCAGAGCAGAGGGACAGCAAGGAGAAGTCCCTCCTGGGGAAAGGAAATGAATAACAAAGGTACAGCTACAAAAACATTTCTCCTGTTGACAGAAAACTCCCTGGGAAAGGAATTTCAGGAAACCAAAACACCTCAGGCACAGAACCAGGGCTGCAGGTTCCCCACTGCACTTTCTCCTGGGGTGAGCTCTGACTGCCCTGGGGTTGGTTTTGTCTTTTTTCTTTTCCTCCTTGGGAAGAATAGTCCTCACATATCATTTCATGTAAAAACCACCTCCCCTCTATTTTCCAGCTCTCCCAGTGTCCCACAGCTCCTCCTGCCAGGAACTGCCCTGTCCCATCTCCATCCCTTCCCTGTCAATCCTTCTCTCCCCATCCCCTGGATTTCTGCCATCCCCAACAATCCCTCTGTGTGTTCCCTCCCGTGAGGCTCAGGGCAGGATTTGTGTAAAATCAAACCCGGGATTTGCTTTCCCAAAGACCTGGGCACGTCCACGAGGAGCTGATTTCTCCATCTCCCTTCTCCTGCCTTTAAAGTTTTGTCCCCAAAGTGAGACCCTGAGCCTTGGCTGCCCCTCTGCCAGGTGGGGATGGGATCATCAAACACTCAGAGCCTTTGCAGGGAGGGGATTTCTGCTGTTTCTCGAGCATCAGAGCTCTGTAAAAGCACTTCAAAGACAAAAGGGAAGGATTTGGCCCCGCTTTGAGAAGAGGATGAAGCTGTTAAGTGATGTCCCTGCAGCTCCCCCCAGCACAGGTGAGCCCTGCCAGCCTTGGGGACACTTCTGTCCCCTGCAGTGCCAGAACCACCAATCCCAGCAGGAATGGCTTTGGTGACCCCAAAACCTGCTCCCCACTCGTCAGGCTCACGCAGTTTCTTCTTGTTTTAGTGTAACACACACACAAAAAAAGGGGCGTGTTTTCAATCGAGAATAATTAATTTAAGAATCGGCACTTTGAAACACTTAATGCAGTGTCTGACCCCATCAAACACTGAAGAAAAGCCATTTAGACAATTACATTGAAAACCAGCCTGGCAAAATAAATCCCATTTTTTCATATTTGGATTAAACCTTTTAATTCTTCCGTGTGATTTCGCCTGAAATGCCAAACTTCAGCCCCTCCGTGGTTACCCAGCACATTTTCCCTGCAGGGGATGCTTTCCACAGGCACTCTGTGCTTGTGCTCAGCCCAGCTGCAGTGTTTGGGATCCCCCAGCCTGCCCAGGGCTGTGCTGTGTGTGATTTAAAGCCGTGGGCTGCAGGTGGAACCTTCCATTCCTCAGGGAATGTGTCCAAGGCAGGTCTGGAGGTGGCACTCAGGGCTGGTGACAGGGTGGGGATCAGGCACAGCTTGGTGTTCCTGGAGGGCTTTTCCAACCTCAGGGATTCTGGGGTTTCACCAAATCAGGTTTTATCTGGCCGAGATGGGATGGCCTAACCCAAACACGCTCCCAAAATATCCATGGAAATCGTGCTGTGATTTATGGGAGCAATTTTGGCACTTATGTGATGCCTTATATGAAACAACTCCTGGCAGTGTTTCCAAACTTTCACTCAGGCAGACAAGCAGAGCCAGGGCAGGGCAGGACACAGAGTGAGCAGCAGGGACTGTGGTGGGGATTAAACCATCCCTCAGGGCAGCCCTGTGCCCATCAGCCCTTGCCCAGCCCCTGCCCAGAGAGCTCTCCTGGGATGTCACTCAGGTGTCACCCAGGTGTCACTGCAGGGTTGGCTCTGCCCCAACAGAATCCACCTTTTATCCTGGGGCTGCCCCCAGCCAAACCAGCCAAACTCTCCTCTCCTTTCCAAGGAGTGCCTGGCTCACTTCCAGAACTGTCACGCGTTTTTCCAGAGGCCTTTGGTACAGGATGAATTGTCTTTTTATTATAAACACTGTCAGAGGTTTGAGTTGCTGCTCTGCATCCCATAATTCATCATCTCCTGGACCCACACCCATCACTGAGCTCCAGCTCTGCCCCGACACAATGACAGCCTCATCCTGGACATCCAGCTCCTCATGGAACTGTCTGAGAGGAAAATCCCAGCCCTGCACATTCCTCGTTACTGACAAATCAGCACCTTGCCAAAACAGCCGGGGCAGACAGTTCACGGGGTAAATGTAATCAGAGATCTCGGATCACTGGGAAGGTGTTGGTATCACTCTGTGACTCATTGCCTGATCCCAGCACTGCCTGATCCCAGCACTGCCTGATCCCAGCTTCTCCTGATCCCAGCATTGCCTGATCCCAGCATCTCCTGATCCCAGCACTGCCTGATCCCAGCACTGCCTGATCCCAGCATTGCCTGATCCCAGCACTGCCTGATCCCAGCACTGCCTGATCCCAGTACTGCCTGATCCCAGCATTGCCTGATCCCAGCATTGCCTGATCACAGCCCCTCCTGATCCCAATATTTCCTGATCCCATCATTCCCTGATCCCATCATCTCCTGTTCCCATCTCCTGATCCCAGCCCCTCCTGATCCCATCTCCTGATCCCATCATTCCCTGATCCCATCTCCTGATCCCAGCCCCTCCTGACCCCAGCACTCCCAGACTGAACCATCTCTTCCCAACGGGAAAACCTCAAGGGAAGAGGGTGAGAACGATCACAAGGCAGAAACTGAGACTGCTCCAAAGGATCAGAGGACACAGGACCCCACCTGGCCCAGAATGAGCCTTTCCTGGTAAGAAGCATCCCTGACATGGGATGGATTTGGGACCAAGTGCCTTTGGCTGCTCCCCACAGCCCCAGGCTGAGGAAATCACCTCTCCCTGTCCATCAGCAGCCCCAGGCTGAGGAAATCACTTCTCCCCCTCCATCAGCAGCCCCAGGCTGAGGAAATCACCTCTCCCCCTCCATCAGCAGCCCCAGGGTGAGGAAATCACCTCTCCCCCTCCATCAGCAGCCCCAGGCTCAGGAAATCACCTCTCCCCTCCCTCAGCAGCCCCAGGGTGAGGAAATCACCTCTCACCTCCACGAGCAGCCCCAGGACAGCGATGCTGAGCACATGGAGCCCAGCTCTGCCCAGGAGAGGCTCCCCAGGGCCGGAAGGATGACTCTTTCCAGCTCCCCAAGACCAATTCCCAAAAATACGTGGAGCCCCACGTAACCAATTTAATCCACCAGCCAAGTGCACCGACTCCTGCGAGGTCTGCACCTGTTTGTTGTTCCCTTAAAATGCCACGAAAATTGGCAGCGACGTGAAGTGAATGTGCTGAAATTGTTCCTTAATAGGAGCGAAATGAGAATTAGAACAAAAATAACACAAATATCGTGTTTGCAGCCGGGAGAACAAAGTGTTCACACGTCCAGGCTGATGTCTGAATGTTCTTATTTTTCCAGGGGTCGTTTGCTGCCAATTTCCAAGGGGAAGAGGCAGTGGAGGGGTAAGTTTGGGTTTAATAGGTCACACAGGCAATGGTAAAGGAGAAAAATAAATCACTCTGAGAGCAAAACCTTCAGGGTGAGGGTGGCCTTGGGGGTAATCCAGCTCTGAGACATAAAGATCAGGGTACAGGGGGGTGTAGGAGTCACTGTGATGATAAAACAGCTCTGGAGGGGCTCAGGACTGGCTCAGGACAGCAGAATTGTCACATCCCAGCCCTGTCCCCCCTGGGAGGGGAAGGGATCAGAGCCAGCACATCCCAGTGACCACTTTTCTCCAGGATTCCATACAAAATGTTACCCCTTTGTGATGCTGTTGTACATCACAACAACACAAAGACTTTGATTTTAGAAGGTTGGAATTTTTTTTATTATCATTATTTCTGGGATGTGTCTCCCTTTTATCCCATTTCACACAGACCAATGTGATTGGTGACACAAAGACAAACCTCTTCACTCCCATTGGTCAGAGCAGAGGGACAGCAAGGAGAAGTCCCTCCTGGGGAAAATATGTAAACAAATCTGCTTTTACAAAAATATGTCTTTTGTTCACAGAAAATTCTCTAAGAAAGGAATTTCAGAAAACTAAACATCTCAGGCATGAAACCAGAGCTACACCTTTGCTTTTGCCTTTGTCCATAACTGGAATATATCACAGGAAATCATCTTTCCTATAGTTCCCTTCTGGCACTGATGCTCAGGGGGGTCCCCAGTGCTTCCCTCACCACCACAAACTCCTTTTAATGTCAATATTTTAAATTTTTTTTCTGTGATAAACATTAATGGAAAAACACTTGTTCTTGGGACAGCCCCTTGAGCACCAGGCTCTCTCCCCAGTGCTCCTGTGGCTGGTGAAAAGCCAAGCCAAGCCCATTTCTCGGTGCAGTAAATGCTGAGGAGAGCAAGGGAGGACTGCAGGGAACAGCTGAGCAGGCATATGGCATTCCATCCAAACTGACAGTCGTCCAAACTGTTCCTGCAACAGTTATTTGGTGCCTGCTTTATCTGCATTTGTGTGGGACTCGGAGGGAAAAAATTATCTTAAAAAATTGAGAATGAATAACCCACCACCGTTCACTGGTAACGAACCTCTTCTTCAATAATAGTTAATCAGTCCCAACTGTTGAAATATTTTGCTGTGCCTGACAACTCCTACCAGGCTTCACAGAGCCCAACAAACCACCACGCAGGAAAGTTGGTGGGCTGGACTCAGCCCTTGGCAGCCGTGCAGAGCACACGGGGAGGCAGGAAATGCGATTTGTGCAGCTGCTCTGTACCTGCACACACTCACGAAACCTCCACAAACTCCGCGTTAAATGAGAATCTGATGAGGGAATATGGGATTTAAATTGGCTCCTGTCCCAAACCTCCCCCTGAGCCTCCTCAGCACTGAACTCACAGAGCTCCAGCCATCGATTGGTCCGAGGACCTTTAGAAATTGACATTTTTACCAAACAGTTAATCCTTGCTTTTCCTTTTGTCTCCAGCAAAAGTAATTGTTTTAACATTTTAGGGAAAGGCTTCTGTCACGGACTGGGGGTTTTGGTGAAGGTTTTCTGAGGTTGGGATGAGATGTGGCATTAGAGGGATAAAGGGAGAGGACACAGGGGATGGATCCAGTGCCAGAGGGCAGGGATGGGTGCGAGGGAGATTGGGAAGGAATTCCTGGCTGGGATGGAATTCCCAGATTTGCTGTGGCTGTCCCTGGATCCCTGGCAGTGTCCAGGGTTGGACATTGGGGTTGGAGCAGCCTGGGACAGTGGGAGGTGTCCCTGCCATGGC
>VWZU01008705.1:0-41775 GCA_013397095.1 Sterrhoptilus dennistouni
GAGGATCAGTGTGTTCTGCTTCTTGCTCTGGTAATGAGAGAATGAGTTGCGCTATGATATGACCTTTTGCAAGGTAAATCGGTGGGCATGTGCAGCGAAGCCAGAGGACAAACCATTCCGGATCAGAAGCTGTTGTTTGCGGAATGATTTCTACCTCTGGCGGAGTGTATATACAATCCCCCACGACAGCCCATTTTGTGCCAATTAGATGCCAGGTACCTCTGTTTTTTGAGACCGTTGCCGTGTGCCAGTCGGTGTCTCGGATCCAAAGAGGTTTCACCAACTTGAGGTGGAACGGCANTGTCTCGGATCCAAAGAGGTTTCACCAACTTGAGGTGGAACGGCATGTATTGGCTGATCGTTGTCAGGAACGATTCTGGAAGAGGAAAGCGTTGATGGGGGTTACACTCGTCAGGTGATGGATTCCGCAATGGGGAATCCTGCGTCTTGTCCAGGAAATTTTCTTCCGGAACAGGCTCCTGCGCAGAATCTGGCAGTTGCCCTGGAAGAGGAAAAGTCTGGTTAAATGAGTTAAGTCCGGTATTGTCCAGTCCCTCGTTCTCTATTCCCTCCCCCCTGGCTCAGGCCACCTGATTTTTTCATCACGCTGGGTGGCCCCGCGCTCACTTCTCAGTTTTTTTGCTTTTGAGGGCCACTCCCTCCTTGCACTCCCCTTTTGTCCCCCTCTTTCATTTCTTTTTACTGTTGGAATTCCTTTTTCAGGGGGCAGGCCTGCCACCAGTGTCCCTTTTTGCCACACAGGGCACAGGGCCTGTCAGATGATCCTCTGGAGCGCTGTCTGACTGGCTTCGGCGTGCGTGGAGTCGGTGTGTCAGCTGGCGAGGTAGAGGTTTCAGCAGCTGCGGCAACTGTCTGGTGATGTTCTCTCTTTCCAGGGCGCCCCGGCGTCATGAGCGGCACTACCTCCGTTACCACCTTGATATAGTCTTGCAGGGTGGGCTTAGGATCCCTCGGCAAAGTCAGCATGGCTCTTTTGCATACGTCGTTAGCATGTTTAAAGGCCAGTGACTTTACCAATCACCCCCTGGTGATTTCATCTTCTTCCTGTTGCTCCACCGCAGCTGTCAATCTTTCCACGAAGTGGAGGTAGTGCTCTTGGGGACCCTGGAAAACATCTAGATAGGACTGTAAAGGGCCAGATGGCCGCATGGTGACAAATGCCTTCTCTGCCATCTTTGCCACAACTTCAAGCACTTCCTTGGGGATGTCAGCTGCTTGTTTCGCTGGCATCTCCCAGTTCCCTTCGCCCATCAGGTGTTTTAAGGTTATCAAATTTCCCTGGTTGTCAACAGCTGTGTCAGGCTCCTCTAACAGTCCTGGAAGGGCGTCCTGCAAAAGACTTTTCCAGGTAGCCTCCCAGAGCTGATACTCTGTGCGTGAGTGGAGGCACCTGAAAAGGTATTTTAGATCATGTGGGACGACAACCGTTCCGGTTAATTGGCCATTTAACAATCCCAAGAAGTATGGACTACTTCGTCCATATTCTTTGAGGGCTTTCATGAGCTCTTTGATCACATGCTGTGACATCTGTTGCCAATTGGTTTCTGTGTTATGCCCACCCCTGGACTTCCGGTAGGTCACCGGGGCAAGGGATGGAATTCGGGGACTTTCATTTCCGGAACTCAGCTCCTCATCTTCCGAGTCCCAGGCATGGGAAGCGGAAGTGGAAGCGTGGGAACCGGAAATACGTGGGCGGGGTTTGGGACATCCTGGGGGTGTGGCCTCACTGTGTGATGTCATGTCTCTGGGGGTGCGGCTTTGGGAGGAGCGATGGGGAGGAGGAGCAAGAGAAAGGGGTTGGGACCGGAACCTTGAATGAGAGGGAGGAGTTGAGGGAGGAGTCGGGGACAGGAAGGGGTTGTTCGGAGAGAAAAGGGGCTTGTGGGAAGAAGAAGGGAAAAGGGCGGGAAGGGAGGACAAAGAGGACGACCGCACCATGTGGTCGCCGCCATCTTGTGCCCGAAGGGCACGGGCGCCATTTTGTTGAGACCCTTCTCCCTCTACCAAACTGAACCTAACTCGGGGCTTTGTAACTGGGTATGATTGGGGAAAGGAAAAATCCTCAGCAGCCTGGCCAGGGCTACCTCGGCTGTCCCGAGCAGACTGCCTTGTCTGCCCCGGGTATGGGGATTCGGGCTTCCTGAAGGGGCCAGGGCTGGTGGGCTGGGGTTTGCCCACTGCACCCTTGAGGATGCCTTTGCGGGAAGAGGAGGATTGGGAAGACAAGTCAGGGGAACAGGGGGAACAAAAACTGTCTCTCCGGGAAGACCTTTTCTCCACTCCCCTGAGCTTTTGCATTGCAGCCTTTATTTGCTGCGACCAAAATAAGTAATTTGCCGCTTTTTGGTCTCTGGAGGCGGCCAAATCTGTGAATTTAGAAATCACCGGACCCCAATATTGGGTCTCGGTCACTGCCTCCGGAGTGGTGTTGGGGAAGTGGAGGAAAAGTTTGCACACAAAGCGCTTCAGCTGTCCCTTTGAGAACTTAACTTTATTAACAGATAAAACACCAACAAAACAATTGTAAACATCTCTTTGCACTGCCGATAACTTTGCACCCATTTTTTCTTGGATTTTTCAATTGGCAGCGCCTTCGGCAGCCACTGAAAACACAAAAGCCAAACAAAAACCACAACCAGCACTAAAAACTCCGGTCAGGCTATTCGCCTCCACCCTGGAGGTGCCTCACACACAACTTAAAATCTGCCTCTAAACACTGTGCCCAACCCCTGTGGGCTCAGCAAGCAGAAAACACAAATCCAATACAAACAGAACAAACAAAAATGCAGGAAACCTTTCCAGAAACCCGAGAGAAGGATTAAAATGAAACCCTCCCCGGGCACCACGCGGAAAGTCTGCTTGAGGCAGTGTCCCTCAAGTCAGACAGCTTCAGGGAAAAGTGGGGGACCCCCAGGGGTGCTTCCACTTACCCTTTCCCTGGTTCCTGCGAGGAAAACCCAGTGGCTTCGGGACCCACGCCTGAAGAGGACTTCAGGGATGCGCCGAAGCTATCCTCTTCGTTCTCTCGGGAGCGCACCCGAAGGCTGCTTCCACCGAGAGGCACGAGACCAGCGGTAAATCCAAATGACAGGACCTGGTCACAACGCTCTGTGCAGGGGCGCTGCGCCGAAGGCCTCACTGCAGTGGTCTTCGTCCGCTTGTGACTGCCCCACGTGGGGCACCACTCTGCGACGGGGTGGCTGTCCACCCAAGTGCTGCCGGCACTGGTCAGCCCTGACTCCGCCACAACTCGGGGGCCTTTGAGTCTGCCAAGTGGGACCACAGCTACGGCGTGGGGAACAGAAGAGACGGGACTCTCCAGATAGCAGCAACAGAGGGGTTTATTCCTCTGGGCCGGTGCTCCGAAGAGACACCAGAACCCAGTGTGCGGTCTCTTTTAACAGGGGGTGTTACACAAGGGGTGGGTAGAGCAGGGACCAATCACAGGGACAAGGGGAGTGGCTCAACACACTTCAATTAAACTGACAACCAATAACTTAAATTAAGGGAGGGGGAGCCCCTGATTCCATCCAATCACTCTGGGCCTAGCCTAGAAATTTCTAGGCGGGGGAGAGGCCTGCAAGTGATGGACAGAACCAGGAGTTATATAACTAAATGATTGACACAAAACGAACTTCGGGTAAACAACTTGGGGATGAACCAAGGAGGGAAGGAAAGGGGGATAACAGGGAGAAACCATTTCATAACTGTAATAACATGAACATCTTAAAACAGCACAAATAACATAAAAGGAACCATCAGAAATTGCCCATGCACCTCCACAGTAAACAAACTCCTTCTGCTACTTAGAGACCAGCTCAAAAGATTGGAAACAAGGTGAAATAAGAGATGATCTGCCACCTGGAGATGCAGCAAGACAATGACCTTACTACTACTTACCTGCCATAATATCACTCCTGTCATTCTGATGAGATTTTTTTAACTTTGAAAATCTGGGAAGATATCCCCTTTATGAGAAAGTTGCCCTATTTTTGACAAATTCACAGTCTTGTGAACTTTTGTTGTTTCTGTAAAACATCATATAGATGAAAAACTGAAGTTTAATGGTGCTTACACCAATTACTAGAAAATCACTGTTCTATCCTAGGATTTCAAGAGCTCTGTGCACAGTTCTGCTAGCCACCAAAAAGGAAGGAAGATGGAATAGGCCATGAAAATTGCCATACGTATTTGAATGCCTCCATCCAAAAACCCCCAAAACAACTTGACTACTTTGCACTGTCAGAAAAGCACAAGTGATATAAGGAGTAAGTGTGTGGATCTTCTAACAGGTGAGAAAAACTGGGGTCTAATAAGATGACAAAAAAATTAGCACTTAATCTGCCAAATGTCAAAATTTCCCAACTGATTTTTAAGGGTAAAAAGGTATTGTTTCTCCTCCTTATTAAAGATGTTGTCCAAAGTGAAAGATAAGTCATACAAAGGAAGAGAGGGTTTATCCAGGTTTAGTTTAATGAAGGAAATGCTTAAGGCAGCTGCAAAAATGAAGCTTTCTTAAGTGTTCCTTAATGAAATTACACAGTATTGAACCAAGACACAAATCTGCATAAAAGGAATATCTCCTGCAAATATAGACTTTATACAGTGTTCTGAGCAACCCCTTTTAGACAGTGGTTGGTAGAGGTAATGTCTTCTAAAACTTAATATTGACCATTCTGCATAAGGCTAACACTGTGTCAGCTTCTCAGCCTCTTAAAGTGGAAGAAAATCTGGCCCTCTAGCTATGTGACAGTGATAATTAAGGCTTAATTATTCAATTTTAAAAAAATTAAAGATAATGGCAGATAACCTTAAAAGAGACAGATTCTAACACATCCCAAAATTATACACTCATCACGATGCCCACCCTCACAAATTATACCCTATCAATTTTCACACAAACTAGAAAACAAACCTAACAATATTCTCCTGGCAAAACAAAGATACAAAGACCTGAAAACCACAGATTCTAAAATTGTTTCTCTCAAACTGATTCGAAATGCTGAATTACACCTTTATGGCAATATAAAGAACCAAGCAAACTGCAAGCAACAGCTGTCTGTCCAAAAGTAAGTCATTGTTCTACTGACTTCCTGGATATATGACAAAAGTTTTTGAATTACAGAAGTGATGTCAAAAAAGTTTTTTGATCAGACAGGGAGCAGATCAGCTGTTCAAGATTTTTTCTAACCTTTTTGTCCATGGAATTCTTCCTCTTATCCAGCTTCTATCTGAGGCTGTATGGATCAATGGTGTATGAATGAGAATGATATAGTTCAGTCAGTGGTAAAGAAAAATGACAGGAACATACTGTCAGAAGGCAGGGCAGGGTGAGACTGATGGTTCAGTCACAGCCCCCACTCATGTTGCATTGAAGGCACCATGAGATCACTCCCTCAGAGGAAAGTGTATGGCAGGATGGTGGGGTAACCCTTGGGTTTGGAACTTTCTGTTGTTTGCTTGTATAGGAACACACAGATTCTTCAAGATCTTACCTTCTACAATTTTTCTTCCACTGATCCCATTCATTTTCTACCACAGGATTCTCCATTCCTTTGTTTCTCATGACTCTGCTTCCTATAAAGGCAGGATAAAATCTATCAGCTTCCTTCTCAAGGAAGAAACATGTGGGTTTGTACATATTTTATTCTGCAGGCAGTCAGTGTGACACAGAACTGGTGTGAAAAAAGATTTTTCTTTTAATTAATGCTTGTGTACGTATGGGGGAGGAAGAGTATTCTGATTAAAGTGATTTGACTTCCAGCAATACACTTCAGCTCTGTGACCTGAGAAGTCATTCATCAACAATTGCATATGGACTTATTTTTTTATATGGTGCAACGTTACTCAGAGAACCAAGGACTATGGCTTTAATCTGAAGATATTAAATAGTACTTACTGGTGAGATAGGCAGATTTTGGTCAATGTGAATGCAGTCTGTAGCATAAAAAATATTTGACCATATAATAGTTATGGAATCAACCAAGAAAAATCAAATTAAAAGACAAGAAAAAAATTTCTGGTAAAAAACCCATACCTTGTTTTGTTTGTTTGTTCACTAAACACAGGCCTTTTCATATGAATAAAACAGAAAGCAGAAATGTACAATGAGATTTTTGTTCATTTGTTCATCTTCAACATTCAGGAGGACAAATAGTCTACAGGTTAGATGTGGTATTGACATAAGGGGTATCATTGAAGTGGAACACTGAACTTTTATTGGAGAACAAGAGCGATGAGCACTGAATGGTGACTTTCTGTTTAAAATATTTGGAAGGCAGGCTCACACTATGACCTGCTTCCAGTTTCCAGTGGTATTAGGGATGAAGCCAGTATAAATCCAGTTGTCACAAAAGAAAAAGTTATAGTATATATTAAACCACAAAAAAATACTTTCAAATAACACTAAGGGTATGATTTAAGCCCACAAAAGCCAGGAAATTCAGAGTTAGGGCTGCAGTTTTGTCCTCAACTCACCCCATTTTGTTTAGGAATTATAGCAGATATGAAGAGAGATACCTGAAGCATGATGGTATTGGTTTACAAGGGTTGGCCCAAAATTTGGTATTTATCTGTGCTTGGTAGGGTTCCTTGTTAGGCTAGAGCTGACAAAGCCTTCTCATGGAGTGGAAGACTATATGTTGAATAAACCCCTTCACCAAATGTTAATAATACATATTTCTTTACCTGATTAACTTTGTGATTCATGTCTCTGGACTTCAGACTGGTGATTTCTTTATGAGATGTCTTCTGGAACTCATAGGAGTGGTGGACTACCCTGTGTCACATACATGGCTCTGGACTGAGGGATCACAGTGACTGATGTCAGAATACACTGAAGAAGCCACAACACCAATGAAGCAAAGTAGATTGATAATTAGCAATGATTCTCTAGTAGAAATGATCATCTGAGAAAGTGATGAGATTCAAAAAAAGGACACTTAGAAAAGCCAGTTAAGATACAAGCTCAAGAAGCAACTTGAAATAGAAAATTAGCTGAAAAAGTGAGTTGAAGGAGATTTTTTTCTGATACCCAAGAAAAATATGACTTGTATCAGCTTGAGTTGAAGGTGTAAAGAAAGAGAAACAGAGAAACACATGCATATATTTTATTTATCTATAACTATGTCTTATGCTCGTTAAAGTGAAGAGTGACTGCTTTCTGGAACATCCAAAGGTTTTGTATGTTTGCTATCACAATTTTAAAAATATTCAGTGTTTTTACCACCTGGCTTTTGGCCAACATTTAAATCATTCTAGTAAATATTATGAGTAATTCCTGCATCCCTGCAAATATACCATATTTCATTAGTTTGTCTTCAAAATGTATTATATTCTGAGGCGCAGTTACACGGAAAAATGTACCTTTATGCTGACTTAATGGCATCTACTCAAGGTTTTCCTAAGTCTCATTAACTCAAGTGACTTATAATTTTTCCACACTCTTAATAATGTAACCAAAAAAAATGTACACAGGACTTTGGTTTCATGTTCTACACTATTTTTAAGGAAGTCAATAACAGCTGGTTTGGATCCAGTAGATACCCTAGCACTGCAAATCCCTTCAATCACTCCACTGCAGTGCACAGGAGCACATCAGGGACTTCATCACAGCAGAATCATGTTGTGCCTGGCCCCCAAAGTTCACTCAGGAATTGATTCACACTTTCCAAAAATTCAGACCTTGGGTTACTTTAAGGTTTCCCAAGTATTTCAAAGAGCTGGAATGGGCCTAGAGTTTTAAATGATTTTCAAAACTTACTGAGCTTCAATTCCATGTTTCTTCATGTGAAAAATTCAGCAACCTGTGATTCCACATCTTTTTTGCAAAAGTCATTCCCAATAGCTCCATACTTCTTGGACTGTACTTTGTACTTCAATTTCAAGACATGCCATAAAGATTTAATAAATGAAATACACTTTCTAAATCTCTCATTTGTAATCTGAAATTGTTGTGGTTACTACCCCCTCAAAGCACATGCCTAAGGTTTGATTTCCTCACTCCTTGAAAAAACTGAATTCTTGTAAACATGCTGCCATCTATTTCATTAAAATAACATGAATGAACCGACAACTTTATTTTAGCTGGTGTTCTCTCACCCATGCTTGCAGTGAAAATGATGGAAGTACAAAGGTGATATAATTCTCCCATTCCCATTTAGAGATAAAGTACAAAAGCTACTCTTCCCATAAATCCAGACTAATTCAGCTTTCAGAGCTAGACTGAACAGTTGCTGAAGAATAGTTTGTTTGGGTTTTTTTCATTTAAGCCTATGGGTTTGCATCAGATCAAAAGCAAAAAAACAAAGCTGAAATAGTCAGATTTCACACAGTTCCACTCCAAGGGAAAGTTTGCTCTGTATTTGCTGGAAATCCAGCCTATTTTGCAAAAAAAATTGTATTGTTAAAATCTGAGTTGGAGTCCATTTACCAGAAGATCTGTAACATTAAACACACATCACAAGAGATATACTTTTTAACAGCAATCTGCATTACTGTCATATAGACAATCAAGTTACCACATACCAGCTGAAATTATATAACATTTTATGTTTCTCTTGTTAACTAGTCTCCTTCACATGCAAGGCAATATAACCTTTCTCTTACTTTTTCCTTGAGACTTAAGTTAAGGTTTTATTAATTTATGACTGTCTGTCTGAGAGGACACACAAAGTCAGCTACGAAGACTTAAAATGCTTCTGTAATTCAACCTGTGCCTGACCATTCTTGTTGGATGACCTTTTATTTGTTTCAAGCTGAGGAGATCCTCCATGCTGTAACTGTTGCTCTGCTGGTGCATGATGCCTTGTTGAACTATTGTGACTTTGTTTTGAGCCCTCAGCCCAACCATGCTGAGCCCAGCTCATACAAGTGTCCTGGTTTAGGGCAAATTTGGGAGCAAACTACTGAATAGGGTCACCCTAGGACAACAAGGCAATGTTTTCATGAAATCACAGGCACAGGTGTTATTGGAGAACAGATGTGAGTTTAATTCCTTATGGACATATTTTCATATGCAGTAAACCTAATTTAAATTCAATGTGACACTTACCTTCACTTACCTTCAATGAACACAAAAATATTTTAACTTTTAACTTCAATCACTAACTCACCAGAAGATAATGAACACGAGTTATCTTACAGTAACATATTCTGAAACATCAAAAAGGAAATTCAAGTAACTCAGGACAATGTTCTCACCTGCCACCAAAAACTGTTGAATTCTGAGTTCTTTACAAGCCCTAAGTACAACCAATGTTCCTTGAAAGGGCTGCAAATACCTTGAACAAGCCATGACCCAGATTTCAGCACAGTCAAACCAAACTATTTTTGCTGTTTAAATAAAAATAACAAAAATGCATATTTTTGCATAGTTTCAGCACAAAATTCAGGGGGCAGAAAGGGAAGAACTGTGGGCTGAGATGAGTTTCACTTTACAGTTTTGGAACCAAAATTCAGAGCTAAATGGGCATGGTTAGTGCATAGAACCACAGGAACCAAAACCAAAGAAAAGACTGGAATGGAATGTTATTACAGCTTTTATATCTATCATGGTAGCTAGGTACTATCTGGCCCCTATGGAATAGAATTTGAATAATGCATTTCGTAGTGATTTTTATGTGTGATTCTCACCAGTAAGACCACTACTAGAATAGTGGGTGTGATTTTTGTTGTCCAGACTTAAAACAAAGATGTTAAAAGTTTGTGCAGGGCTCAGGAAAGCAAAGCAGGAATGAATCATAGCATGGAAAATTAGTCAGAGAGTGACAGAACAGAACAGATCAGTCTAGTCAATTTGTCCAAGAATAACTAGATGACCTGATAATAGCTTATTAGTGATTAAATAAGAATAGTTTTGGTAGTAGTTTTGTTCGGGTTTTGGGGGGGTTTGTTTCTTTGTTTTTGTTTTTTTGTTTTGGATTTTTTTTTGTTTTGTTTAATTAAAAAGATAAATATCAAGAATGAACAACTGGAAATTGAAGTTTGACAAATTGAAAACAAAAATAAGGTGCATGTTTTGGATTATCAAGATAAAAACAAATAACTCACAACTGTTATGGTGAAGTAATTCACCACTTTAAGTCATTGAATGAAAAACAGTCTTAAACTGTTTTTCCTAAATCCATCAAAAGGGGCTTAACACTAAGATTATAAAGACAAGATTTAGAATAAGATTGTGATAACCTCAGTTGCAAGATATGACAAACAAAATGGAAATATTCCCATAAATGTCAGTACATGAGACCAACAGGTGACAATTCAAGCTGAATTTCAAGTGGTTTTTTTTTTGTTGTTGTTGTTTATTCTGATCTAAATTCCATTAAAGATAATCCTACTTTCCCTTCTGGCTTGAAAATGCATAGTGTAAAGTAAATGTGAGGACTTCTGAAAGCCCTGCCCTTATTGTCACAAAAGCTGACAACTGTCTAGAAGCTGGCTGGTTTTGTCCTTTAACTTCTTTTTATAATAAATGCTTTAAACAATAAAAACGTTAATAATAGTTCTCACATGAGGTGCTTTTGCTTTGAGAACCAAGCAACCATGCATGCAGCCAGACTAGGAGCCTTAAAAAACAGTCTTTTATGCCATGTTTCTTGCAGCACTATTTCTTTCTTCCAGAAATATTGCAGAACATAATGCTAACTGACTGTCATAAAGAGAAGAGGAGGGAGACCCCCTGTTATACCCATCTGTGAAATGCAACCATCCTTGAATGTGACACAACAGTTTCCCAGTGGCTTGCCCATCTGAAATTACAGTGAATTTGAGGCACTTAGCTGGATTAGCACTAGCAAAAGCAATCATCTTGCAAGAATATGCAAGTAGTTTCCAAATATATGTTACTTTTTTGAAAAACAGTCCAAAATTTTACTCTTGCTCTCCTGCAATGCTGCCGGATAACTCAAAACCAAAGCCTAGGCTAGAATAGAAGTATCCTGCATCACCAGCAGCGGAGAATATTAAATCAAAGTGAAGCTAGAACATAAAAACTGTTTTAGAAGAGAGGTTTTATGTGGCAGTGGGTTGATGAGTGCTAATGGTTATCCTTTGCTGATATGTTATGTGTTAATGTTGCATAGTTCATGCCCTGTTACCCCTTATTCTCCCTATTCTTAGAACCAAAAAGCAGTTACCTGTCAATCTTGTTGTTTACATGGCACCTGGCCCTGCCATTCAACCAGAGACCTCTCCCAGTGTCTGGAAACTTCTGGGAAGAGTCCTGGGTGATTGGTTAGAGTCAAAGTTTCCCCCTCCTACAAGTTATATTATGCACCCTGAATCCCTGTCATTGGTCCCCATGCTCTGCCGTCCCATGTGTTCCTTCCCCCCTCCTAAAAAATGTAACGTTCAGGTGTTCGAGGTCTCTCCGTCTGCCTCCCTGTTACTTGGAGCCTCGGCCCTGAGGTGGAATAAACCTCAGTTGCTGTCTCAAAGGAGGGTCCCGTCTCTCATTTCATCTGCGCCTTAGTAGTGACTCACTGGCTCAAAGACCCCTGTGTTGCAGTGGTGCCAGGGCTGGCCAAGCCAGCAACACCTGGGAGAAAGCCACTGTAGTTTTAGTGACACATTTTTAGACTCAGCTTCTCAGGATTAAGATGTTTTCCCTGTGTATCTTGCAATTAGACTAACTAAGCTACCAGAGGTTAACATGGGACTATGATTCAAGTTATGCAGTCCATTGAACAAAAGTTCCTCTCAAGTTAGTGGGAGTTCTGCTCAGTTGAGGGACTCAGAATTTGGCCCAGTAATTAAGTTATTCATTTTTAGCCCTGAGCATTCCTCTTCCTCAGTGGAGTGTGCCAAGAAAACTGAAAAACTGAACAGCACAGAAGTAGTATTAAACTTTAACAATGCTTTGCACTGACACAGGGGGGAATATCAGAGCTATTTAGAAACAATGGCATGATCTCCAACTACAGCCAGAGAATTCACAGGGTATGAAATGAACACATGTGCTTTTCATTGGGATCATCCCTTCTTCTCATATGCTGAAGCTCTTCTCATGCCTCATGCTCCCATGCATAGCATTTACCCTGACTACTTAAATCTCTCTGAGGCAACTGTTAGTTACCTGCCAAAGGCTGTAAATGCCTAGCTGGAAAGTGAGATGTTTACCTCTTACATATTATTCAATTGAACTTAACACATATCTGCTGTTTATATTTAAAGCAGAATTTAATTGAACTGTATGATAATTTTACTTGCTTTGGCCTCAATTTGACAAATATTTAAAATCTGTCTAATTTTCATTGTGTAGCTAGATCTCTGATTCAGTTATTCCACAGTACATAACACCAAACAAAGTGTAACAATACTACTGTATACAGTGGCATTCATCAAATTTAGTTTAAAACAAACACAAATACTTTGAAAGGTTTTAGAAAGTTATTTATATTTTGCAAGGATTATTTAATCCTAAAGTTTGGTTTTTTAATATTTTCTATTTTTAAAAATAATTTTAAGATGTTTGCATGCAGCAGTACAACAGCATACTTGACTGATTTACACGTACTTGCCTGTTTTTTTTCCTCCACTTGAAATGTGGGGAGAGTCTACAAATTTCATTTTTCCAGGCATATCTGGTTTTCAGTTTTTTTACATAGGCCTATATAACCTTGAAATTCAGGGAAATAGTCTCACCTTGAACAGTATAAATTCCCACTTGAGATGTCTTTTTCACAGAAAATGTAGCATAGATGATGATCCTTTAGGGATGAACTTAATGGTAATTCTCAATTTCAAGTACTTGACTTTGAATCCATACTTATATTTTTAAAGTAGAAATATAGGGAAATGGCAGCATCCATCACACATTGCACTATTCTGACACCAACAAATCACAAATGGGGCTGATACACCCTGCTGCATGCACAGACTACTGCGGTTTAGAAGAGCAAGTGGGTTGGTCGCTGATTGTTCTTACCAGTTGTTCTTGCCTTCAGCCCCAGTTATCCCCAGCTGCATCATGAATTTGCCTAGCAATTTCAGTATCTCTGGCCCAATTTCGCAGAATCACTGAATTTTTTTTTGTTGGAAGGGGTCCTAAAGATGATTTAGTACCATGTCCCTGTCATTGGAAGGGACACCTTCCACTAGATCACTTCAATCTGATCTTGAACGTTTCCAGGGACAGGGTATCCGCAGCTCCTCTGGGCAATGTGTTCCAGTGTCCCAATGTACTCATAATGAATAATTTATTATTAATACCTAATTACTCTCAACCTGGACACTACAGCTCCAAGCAAGCCAGAAGGTCTGAACTGAAGGGAGCAGCAGTATTGCACTGGTAAGACTCAGATGATGGGCACGAATGTTAGCATGGATACTCCCATAAGGAAACCTTATATTTCTGTTCTTGCACAATCAGTCCTTGGATCTACCAGGTTAGATGGTTAGGCTTTTTGATTGGCTTCATTTCATATAATAGTGTATATGTTGTCATGTCAATATCCATCTACAGAAAATTAATTTTTTTTATTTGCTCAATACAGTAAGGTGAGGATTTCTAGAGCATGATTACTCCTAGTGACATTACATAAAGAGGTCCCAACCTAATAGTCCTAATAACATTTCATTGATGATTAAAGGGAGTCTAGGTGGCCAGGTCAGTTGCCAAATTTTACATTACAGACATTTAAAATAAAATTAATTCCATCCTCCACAGCCAAATTAAATGTGCAAATCAGGTGGTCTGCAACACAATAAAGGAAATACAGGCATATAACAAAATCCCTATGAATATCCCTAATAATTTTTAAGTAGCAGATAAATATCTCAGGTAGCATGTTCAAAAGTTGTGACACTTACCAATTGTGTCTTATTCACTAATCTCTATACTGACAGGCTGCTGACTGAATTTAAAGATTATATATCATCAATGGAAAGGTGAGGAGGACATGACACTAGTACTAATTAAAAATAATTCCTGCTGCTATCTGTATGAGCTAACATTCCCTGTCCCTGCCATAGGTAAGCGACCTTACTCCCACTTCTGTGCTACCATCTTCATGGATACAGTGTTAGGAAACTAATTCATATGAAAAGTAAGTAGTCCTCATCTGGATTAGTTCTTTCAAAGTCAAGAAGCAGGAATATGCCACCATTGTCTGGGGATAGGTGAGGTCACCACTTTCAGCAGAAGCATCTACTTAGATCATCTTCAAGTGATTGTGAAAGCACAACCATAGCTGCATGCAGAGTTAATTCTCATTATCTTCTGCATTGCCACAGCATGTAACCACTCATTCTCAGATTCCTGCTAAAATGCAATGCAAAACTCAACACTCAGTGTCATTTTTTAGGGTCTGAGAAGTCATCTGACAATGGGGGAAGGACCAAAAGAGCACTGAAGAGGCAAAAACATCAAGAGTAAACAGAATCAAACCAGTGGAAAACTTCATTTTAAGTGGGAAAATGTTAGGTGAAGAAAATCTGCTTCCAGAATAGCCTGAAAACTTCGTTCAAAACAGAAAGAAAGCAGACATCCAACATACAGATCCCCTTTTGGCAAATTTTCTATTCCTGTTACAAAACACAGGAATTCAGATGCCACCAAAATAGTTGCAATTTTTCTTCTAAGTTTCTTAGAAATTTTCTCAGAAAATTCTATCTGAGGTGGATGCATGTCAATGAAAATTTTCCTTACATAGTTAAAGTTTAGCTACTGAAAACAAGAGTTTACAATGAGCTACATCTGAAATCTGTAATACTAGGCAGTTTCTCCAGTACCAATATTAATACTTTTATTGTACAAACCTGTGTGTGAAAACTCTGGTGTGGAAGTGAAAACCAATCTGTGCAGAAAATACTGACTTTTTAAGTGCTCTTTCTGTAGGTGCTACATAAGCATCTATAATATATATATACTTACTTAATGCTATACAATAATAATAAAAATACTAAGTACCTCCCATGTACTACCCATCCTTGAAAATATGTATGGGATGCAGAATAACTGGTATTTGCAAATAGCCCTGCAAGTTAAGCATATGGAATTTTCATGGTGCAATTGCTTATGAACAAAAAATCTACCCCTCAGAAATAACTTCTAACTTTAGCTCTCATGTCCAATAAATAAATATTTATTATTATTATCATTACATATCACGGTACTTTTCAGAGTGTCCAGTAAGGCACTGTATGGACATATTGAAAACATAGCTCTTGTCTTCAAGAGCTTACAGGATTAAGTCTGACCTATTTATCATAAAGATGCTGATCCATATATTCATAGGACTTTTCTGGAAGTAGTGTTTTAATTCTATGTTTCTCAAGAATACATATCACTTCAGGATCTTGTAGGTAACATACCGGTAAAAGTAAATTTACCACACACACCTCTCTAAGCCTGATGAGGGCCTAAGAGCTAATCAAAAACACTACAGGCCTTTTAGCAACAAATCTGAATTAATCAAATCATCCCTGCTGTTTTTTGTTAATGTTTGGACAATCTAGCATTTCTGCAGAATGCTCTCACTGTCTGAGCAGAGGACAGGGAGCCAGAAACTCCTTGAGTTTTAATCCTGGCTCTGACATTGATTCTCTCTGCGGCTTTGGGTAAGGAGTCATTGTTCTATAGTAAAATGCTTGTATTGGCAAGATAATTAACTACTACTGTAGATGATCTAATAAAATTTTTCCATCTTTAATTTCTATGATTCTGTAATGCTAACAACATAAGTTTCAGCCTCTCATCTAAATAGAAGAGATAAATACTTACCCAGTTTGTCTACATGCAGAGAAGAATTAAAGTTACAGGATACAATACTTCACAGAACTGAAGTCACAATGCTTGAATAACATCTTGTTTAGCACCCTGATAATAAATAGCACCTATAGGGACTGTGTAAAACAAGGCCAGATTGAATATCCTTCTTTCCACTCTACTAATCATTGTCTGAGCTGGAGTTTGTTGGAAAATTCTATCTCTACCTAATTGTGTACCCCTATATTTTGTTTAGGCATTGCTTCAGTGAAATGATTCAGAAGAGTAAAGCAACCACTAAGTAGTGAACTTGTTTTTCTGGGAAAGTGAGAGAAGAGGGTAAGCACAAAAGGGCAAATTTCCAAGAGTGATGCTCATGCCAATGCACACAATGACATGGTCATTGTGGGAATACCTGCATTTCCCAGCTGCTACAACCAGCTCAGTTCCATCCACTAGTTTCTGACTTAAGATGAAGATTCTTATGGAGGGCTCTAACTTGACCTAGGGAACAGACTTGAAGAATAAGAGATCCAAGATAACCCTCCAAAAGTACAATTATAACAGTATGCTTCTGAAAAATATTATTTAAAATTTCTACATTTAAAAAGACACAGAATTGTGCCTTTAAGAAGAAAGAGAATTAAAAAATCATGTAGAGTGATTTGGGTTGGAAGGCCAGCTAAGTAGATAGATGATCTAGTTCCAAACCCCCTGCCACAAGCAGGGACACCTTCCACTAGGTTGCTCACAGCTCCATCCGGCTGGCCTTGAACACTGCCAAGGATGGGACAGTAAATGAATGATCTTGCACTTGTAAATATGCTTCATTCACTATGAAAAGAACACCAATCACAGCAACCATTGTAGTCTAGAGTTACGGACTCATCCTGCCATTTCAACATATGTGCAAAAAACTCAAAAGTGGGACTGCTGCTGACAATATGTAATAAACCTTGCTTTTCAGCTGTACAACACTGACGCATCAGATGGAAGGAGACAGCAGAGAAGAGTAACCAGAATATGTTTCAGTGAAGGACAGTTACAAGCATACCTACCTAAGGACGTTCTCGTTTTCCTGACAGTGAAATTTGGCTTGCTCACACCAGACAGTGCACAAAGACAACTTCTGACAGAGCTGGTTGCTGGTGCGTTATATCAACATTCAGCAGGGATTTCCCTCTCATTATTTTAGCAGGATATATTGTTGTTTCCACAACTCAATTTCTGTATTGACTTATTTCCTTTGATAAAGGATAACATCTTGGCCCTTGACTCCATCGCTACACATTATAGCAAGATAGATAAAGAAGAGTGATCCTTGCTTGAACGGTGGCCAACAAGTTGTTGGATTTGCTTTATTCCGTAGAGAGTAAACAGGAGACAGGGGTACATAAGGGAATGTAGAGATGCACAGAGATAGATTACTGTCATTCAAAGAGGATATGGTGATATATAAGATGAATGTTACCAGACAGCAAACTATCAGACTGGCAGGGGTAAATAGGGAGATGAAGACCATTACTGTCTCTCTCCAAGTTATATTTAATTTTGTTTCTTTACGATATGCCAATGGCCAGAGAGTTATCTGTTGCAATACAGTGTCTATCTTGATATGAAAATACTGAAATTCTGCCAAATTAATTTTCAGTCCAAAAGACATGTCTTTGCCCTACTATTTTATTAGATTAATATGACTTCTGTCAATAGACATTTGCTGCCTTCAATTATTCTGTAACAACAAGACATTATTATGAAAAATATGTATAATTACTGTTATTTACAGAAAATATAGGTGGAGTTACTTGGTTAAGCAATCAGGACAACTACAGAGGAATGGTTGGTTAATCAATTATCACATTTTCTTAGAAATGAATGCATAAACCTCAAGACATTCCACAGTTAAAAGCTATTTCAGGCACTGGAAAACAATTGAAAGACATCTAGAAACCTCTGGAAAGGATACCCTTTCCCCCAGAAAAAAAATTATTTCATGCAAGTCATAAGAAAGTTATTATCCAAGCTAGGTCGCTGACAAGAGATGTTATTAATGGTCCCATTGAAATTTTTAATGCATTTAACAATCACTTTGCAAACTATAATATTATATCCTAGGAGAACACTGAATCATGCTGGTTACTTGGATAAAGATCAAATAAGCTTAAGATGAAAAGATCAGACTCTGAGAAAGTTTAGAGTACTTTGTTATTAATAAAAATTAAATGCCTGAACTACTTGATTTGCGTTTAAATCTACAAAGGTGTTGACTGGACTTTACCACATGATTTGGAATTATACAATGAATCACACCTCTGCACATACAAAATATCAACATAGATACAATACAAGGATGACTCTACTGCTGTATGGTAGGGGAATACTGTGTGCAAATGATGCATAACTGAAACTTCAATTCATAAAATGGACCTCATTGCGGCACTTTAGTAATTGTAACACCTTTCTCAATGATTTTTGAGTGGTCTTGAGAATCTGGAGAGGTCCCAGCTCACCAGAAGTTGGCAAACATTGTCCCAGTTTTCAAGAAAGGCAAGAAGGAGATCTTGGAAACAATAGGCCTGTTGGTCTCACTTCAAGAGATTTTTAAAACCCAAAGAAATGAGTTTTCAAGTTGGCCATATCTATGAAAGCACCAGGGGGAACAGAGTAGTGTTCAAAGACAGAGCCTGTTGCAAGAAAAAGGGCTATTCAGCAGTTAGTGAAACATACAGTTAAATTCTTCTACATAGTACTGTCGAGGACAGGTACTACTTAACTACATACTAATTTTCCATGCTGAAATAAGCACTGAATTAAAAAGGCAAATCTCTAAAACTTACATATAAACAAGCTAAGGTACAACCTCAGTGCTGCAGGTATTTCCCTCCTTCATGCCTACATTTTCTATTCTTTATCCATTCTTAAATTGTAATGAATTACCAGAGATAATTATCACATTTCTGTAATGACAGAGAGCCTGCACATGCTAAGATAGTGGCATAATTTGATATTTATGAAATGCTTCTTTATTTATGAAGCATCTGACTTGAAATTTAATTACCATCACCACAGTGTTTCATTACAATTCTAACACAGATTAATAATGAACAAGACTCCTACCCAGGCTATTAAAATTTGAAAAACGAATACCCTTTGATGAATTCGAAGCACCACCTCACACAGCTACTGTATGAAAGTCTTAGTACATTAATTTATTTTTCTGTTTCCTATGTCAGACAGAGAGGTTAAAATAGGAAAGCCAAAAGCCAAAAGAAAAGAAACAGAATGAAAGAGGGACAAGGGAATGGGTGTGTGAAAACTTAGAGAGGTTTAGAGCAAAGGGTTCAGATTACAGTGCATAAAGAGGCCAGAGAAATATTTTTTAAAAATTATGAAGTTTATAATATTGGACATGGAATTTTTAAAAAAAGCCTAAAGAAACAGGATAAGAATAGATAGACGACAGATATGGGTGTGTGAAGAGAGAAAAAAATAGGAAAGCCCAGATCTTTTTTGCATGCAAGTCAATGGCAGAGCACTTGTTGACTAAGGTGGGACCTGGAGAAGCCTACAGTGAATGAAAATTCATTCCCACGAGGGTGGGAAAGGGTGGAGAACTGGCATTAATAGAAGAATGAACTCACAGCGGGAAATTAAAAGTTGAGAGCAGTACCTGAGGCCCGAGGAGACACAGTCAGAAGAGCTTCCATATATAAGGCTGTTGGAAGCCAGGGGCCCTTGGCACATCACATGTGGAGGGTCTGACTGAGACCCAAACTCAAAAGCTCTCTCAACTTCAGCCACTAAAGGTCTAAGAACTGGGGTCTTCACATCACTCTTTAGGAATTTGGAAAGATGTCTGACTAAGTGTCAGGTCACATCACCTTTGCTTCAAAGTAACTGGATATATAAATAGCTGGGATGGTTTGCTCTGTCAGCTGCTATTGACTGCAGTGAATGTATTGATAGAGCTTTGAGTCATTGTGTGTAGCACAGGAACTGGTGTCTAAGGTGTGAGGGGCTCAGGGTTTTTGAACTGATAACACAGTTTTCAGTCACCAAAAATTATCTATTTCACCTACAGATATCCATACACTTTTAGTGTGCATCTTGAAAAACATTATGTTCTCCTTAAAGTCCTACTTTTTCATCTTTTTTCCCCTCTTAATTGCAGAAAAATAAAAGAAATTTACCTAAACATTTCCAAAAGCCCACAGAAATACAGACAGATAAAAGGAAACAAGGCATCATTCTTGGGGTGTGTTTCTATTTTCAGGCTATGACTTTCTTAATCCTTGCCTTAGAGCCAGTTAATCTACTACCCCTAAATCTCATAATTTGTTCATGAGCTACCGAAGATTTGTTAACTCACCAGCAAAGTATGTGCATCCATTCCCCCCTAGTGGAAGATAAAGCACTTCTCTTACTACAAATTACTTTGTCAGGTCAGGTGCTAAACAGCTGTGTTCAAGAACACAGATCCACTGATGACACACATGAGGATCCACTATATATGGCAAGATTAAATGTTCTGTGATTTTTTGGTCTGATTTTTGTTCCGGTGTTACTGCATTACAAATGCGATGCTTTATGAAGCTGTGATGTGCCTCCCTTGTGCATACATAGATACAACCGAAGTCCATGACAATGTAGTTCTTCCAAGTGGAGCCAGGCCTGATTTAGTGCATGGTGCTCAAGGCTGTCTGTTGGATGGGGAGAGCTACCCAAGTTTTGCTATAAAACCTAACATTGAGACTGAAATAGGCAGGAGGCAGAAGGACGTTCTCAAGGCTAGAGTAGTTAAAGCTTCCCTTGGGTAAATTGGTTCTGCCTTGTGCAGCTCTCAGGTGCTGCTGGGAAAGTCAAAGAATCTGAAATTTTCTGAAGTGGACAACATGGTTGTTCTTTGTTGTGAAGTATGAAACTACACAGCAAGTGTACCGAGCTCTTACTACTGTAAACAAGATCAGTGAAACCAAAGAGGCCTCAGGATGAGCTCTACTCTTCACTTATACTGTTCTTATAATGTCAAATAAACGGTCAGCCTGGCCACTTCATGTTCTTTCACTGTTTCATCTATAGTCTGTCACAGTTCTGTGATAAAAATAGTCCATACTGGACAGGATTGTAGCTAAGATTAAATCATTCTGAGCTCCTGTAACACCCCTCTGTTTCAACCCAATCTTGGAATCACCTCAACAAGAGTCTCAATAAGTTCACAGTGTAACAAGAGTCTAAAATTCTACATCTGCTTATTCACTGAGGGGTATGTCACTATAAACAGGGTCTATTTCAATCTAACATGCTTTCCTCAGCCTGAGCTGGCTCTAAAAACTCCCATCTTTATCCATTAAAAAGCTTACTCCCACTGATTTCTGTTAAAACCTAACCAACAAAGAAGATGGTGCCTCCTATTAGGCAACAGTCTAGTCAATATGGCACTCCTTGGAGATGTAGGAGGTACAGTCTCAATTTTCCCTTTCTTCTGAGGTGAGTCATACTCAAAGCTTCCACACAATAGACTTTGGGGATTGCAAGGAAGGGAGGGTAGAAACACTGGCTCCTTTTGAAACTCTGCCACAACATGAAAGGATGATGTTCTTAAACTTTCTGGACAAGCTATAGGCTCCAGGCAACAGCAGGACTGGATCAGAAATCCCTGCACTTCATTGTAGGTTTTTCATATTTTTTTAAGGACTCCTCATGGGAAAAGGCAGCAAAATACATATTCCATATTTTGGGTAGCAGCTGCTCAGTCATTTCCTCCATTCTCAACTGCATGCTCTAGGCATTAAATAAAGAAAATTGGTTCACCTGGTCTTCTTTCTGGCCTTATTGAGCAGAACTTGCTTTAGGACATGGCTGTTGAGCACATTTTAATCCTGTATCAGAGTGAGACTGAAAATAATGAAACCTAGATTGCTAAAATGTCAGGTGAATGCTTAATCAGTAAACTGTTGCACAACCAACATCACAGTAAGAGTACCCTCAGATCCTTTACTGTCTCCTCCTCTAGTCAAAATCTGAAATAATAAAGTTCCCTGCTCTTTATTCTAGTCTAGATACTTCACCAAGGATGAGGGATAGACTTCTGTCCAAAGTGCAAGGATGTGTGATCTCATACTCTTGAGTAAGGTTTTTAAGATTTCATACTGGAAAGACTTTTAAGTGCATTTTTTCTTTTCAGTAACCCTCTATGTGTCATCCCTTGACAGCAATCTCCTCAACCTGAGCGCTAATCCACACAGTCTTCTGAAATATCTTTACTCCTCCTTTACATTGCATGTGGAGTTTGGGCATGTAACTCCAGGGTTCTGAAATCCTGTCTACAGTCACATATTCTCTTTGAACTGATCCATTGGCACTAATGCAAGAGCCCAGTAGAAATATTTCTGTACACAGTAAAATTTCTATATTCAGGACAGGGTTTTGATGGCACATAATAAATAATTTATACAGTCATATATATCGAAAAATTAGACTGTGAAGAACTGCCAAATAAAGACCAATCTTCAATGAGCACCATTTGTCATAGTCGTTAATGAGGCTGGAGTTCTGTAGAAGTGAGCTGCCTAATTAAAAGTGCTATGTAATATAAACTGGTATCCCGTCACATCTATACAGAGAGAGCAAATTTATGTTGGAACAGAATCTTCACTGTTTGGAGTTCCTATTTTCCCCACATCCTTGAGTAAGGTTTTTTAAAATGTCAGTTGAGACAAAGAAAGAAAATTGTTGAAAATTGATATAAGATTGACATGCAGACATAGAATATCTCCATATGTCTACCGGATAAAAAACAGACAACATTGTACTGCTTGCAGGTATTTAAAAGCTGTCTTGGATTTATTTTTACTTTTTCTTCCAATGATTAAAAAACTATATGAGATGAAGCATTCATTATAATTATTATATTTCAATAGGGTGTTGCACTACAGTGATAATCTTACCCACTTTACAGAGCTTTCATGAAGCTTAATAAATTTATTGTCCTGGTCTTGTTTATTTATGTTCTTTTGAGACTAATTTTTATAAAACATACACAACTAAGACATTAAACAGGTCTCTAAATTTTCCAATAAAAATATTTTGAGAAGTGCACACTAACACTGCATACACTGTGATTTTAGCTTAAACCTCGGTACAATACTCTTACTGCAATTTCTTATGCATTTTGCCCCAGTCCTGCCACTCCCAGGGTATCATTTTCAAATTGAGTGTCAATGATTCCCAGTGGTCTTTATTAATTCTTTTTTTTTTTTTTTTTTTTTTTGAAAGACCAAGGATTAAAGCTGAATTCATGAGCTATTATCAGACGGGAAATATTAATTTACTAAAGCATAAAGCATCTGAACATTTGGAGTAAATTTGAAAACAGAACCATCTGTTATATAAGCTAATCCAGTAGACTCCACACTTTGTATTGCCAGCTGCTGTCAAGTAACAGATTATGAAACCAAGTAATAAATCTTAATTCAAAAAATGCTTCTCTATTTGAAAGGTTTGAAATTTTATTTTTCCTTTCTTATTTAAATGTAAACTTGATGCAAGTTGGCAGAATTCTCTGACCTGCTGGGGCTCTAGCATTCCCTGACATCCCCATGGGAGGCTGTAGATGCAGTGTCACAGAGGTCAGCTGCAAGGCAAGTCCTCTGGTACCTGCCTCTTTTGTCCATCAGTCACTTGTACCGTGACAAAAGCTGCTTAGTCTGGTTTTGCGATGGGTACCCCAAAGTGACAAAATTCAAAACAAAGATGGCATCCACCTTTTCTAGACTAGTCAAAATAAGGAACATAATCTTTCCTGCAGCCAAGGTTTAAATGAATAGCTCAGAATCCTATTCATCCCGGGATGCGGTCCCTGCTAAAGACAAAGACCCTTCGTAACAGTCAGCATTCAAATGGACTACAGATAAAGTTTCCCTCTTTCTGATATGATGAGTATGGGTCCATGTACCAGCCACCAGCAGATGATTGATACCAGATGCTAGGAACCACTTTGTTCATGTCAGCTGGTTCAACACATGGAACTCAATAATTACTGCATCTAACATCACTAAGTCTGTCCTTTCTTCCCTTCAATGACATGGCAGAGAACACTTATCCTTCCAGTTTTAAGCAACTGTCTGTTTTCTCTACCCACATAACAACAACCTGAAAGAATTTGTGCAATCCATCTGCCTTCTTTTTAGACTAATTTATGCATGCTTGTGTCAGTGTGACACTCAACGAGGGAAAACTTTATATGTACATGTATATGTATATTTTTACTAAATTGGACAGAATTAGACCATAAGGATCTCAAACAAAGTGTGTTTCTCAAGTACAAGAAGTCTTTAATAGGTAGTTCTTAACATTCTATTCCAAAATTAAACAATTGTCACCTCATATTAGAAGAAAAATAGTATTTTTGGTCATTGCTGTGAAAACATTTTGCATTCCTCATTTTTGTTTTCAGAGTAGATCAGCTATAGATTTGCCAACGTGTACAAACACATTCTTATGTACTTAACTAATTATGAAACCTGTGACAAAAGGTGGGCATTAATAGATGAGGCACTGCAAATTCATGGGTGTTTAGCTTGCTTTGGTTTAGCTCAGTTTGCAGCTCAGTGTTGTAAGCCAACAATCGGATTAAACACAGAAGGAAACTTTTCAAAGCATTGTGTTGATATACAGTGAAAAGAAAGGAAAATACTGAAAGAAGCTTTTAAACCCCTTACCTATACTTCATCTTTATATGAAGAACAGTACATTACTTTTCAAGGCCTTCTGCTGCCTTCAGGTATCCCACCTGGAAAGTGACATACTAATTGTTATGAGCAAAGGAAACAGACTCTTTTCCTAATGTGACATAACTGATTGTATAATTGGACAAATTGTATGAAACTTCATATATCAAATGGAAGAACTATACTGTTAACAGAACTTCTCTCTTTTTTCATAACTTCTTTACTTTTCTGAACACCAGTGTACAAGTGTTTTTCACTTAGGGGAACACTTTCTGGTGGAATAACATCACTGACAATCTAACCATGTTAGTGATTAAGTGATTCAGGGTTATATCATCTAGCTGCTTGTCAGCCCTCCATATTTCACAATTAAGTGCAAATTCTGAGTTTCTAGCCCGCATGAATTAGGCACATTCTATGCAAACTTCTCCAAAAGTTTGCGTATTCTTAAAAATTCTAAATAACAAGAAAAAATTGCCAATGGAAAACTACTCAAAGACATCTGTTCTCCCATCGATTTATTCAACAATCTCCTGTTAGTATGTACACCAAAGGGAAAATAGATGCTGCAAAATGCAAGAAAAATGTGTTTCACTAACTAAATAAATTCCTTTATATATTGTGGCAAGAAAAATAAATAAACCCAGGGATTTACAGACAGCCACCTTGGCTGACATTTCAGAGAGCTGGAGCCTTTAGCAATATTTTTTGCTTAACTCCATCCTAACAAAGCCCTATCTCTTCCCCCAAAACCTCATTTCTCAATTCTCTCCTGCTCTCCTCTTTCAGGCCCACTTCCCAATTTCTTTCTCTTTTTCCTTCCAAGGTGTGATTGCTCTCTTTGCTCCCCAAAGTCTCCTTCTTGATTGTTTTTCTCTGCTTTAATGAGTCCAAGGCTTTGGTCTACTCCAGAAATTGCATTTACCCTTTTTGTTCCCAAGCACATCTGTCTCCTCCCAGCTTTCTCTCCTGTTCTGACCTTCCTGTGCTTCAAGACTTTTTTTGCCAAGTTTATTTCCCCTCTGTCTCTCTAGCCTCTTTTTACTTTTCTCTTTTTTTTTCTACTGTTAGTGCACTAAAACCATGCCACTATTTCTTATTTTATTTTCCCTTTAGCAGTGACAAACTAAAACTTGAGAATTCAGATTAGTAAGAGTAATAAAATAGCAGTCATTGTCCTATTGTTTCAGCCTAATATGTAGAGCAAAGAGAGAAGCTTTTAACAACTGATCCAATCTGGACATGGCTAAAAACAATAGCAACTTTCAATAATCATCTGTGATATTTTATGCATATGGAAATGCCATTTGGTATTAAACTTACGTTTTCCAATCCAATAATGAAATAGTCAATGCTGAATGTAGAAATACCTCTTTATACAATTCAGATTTGATAATGTAGTATTATTTAGATGTCAATTCTTGAAAGTCTCTTGTCCGAGAGGTTTGCTATTTCTTTCATGTATACTTTGGCATATGATAAAAATTTAAATTTCTACTGACTCTAAAATGAACAGCATTTCTGTCTTGTCCTTCATTGATGGACATTACTAGAAAGATTTTACTGTTAAGATTTTACTATTTTGATCAAAATCAACATTTTATAGGCTATTTGCAGATTACTTTAAATTTTGCTTTCGATCTAAGAAAGAAATTAGTTTGTACCAGAGGAGAGGGGGTCCTTCCCTGTTCTCAATGCGCTAATTAACATTTATCTAGTTGTTTCACTGGAGACAGGACTAGAATATAGGCCAACACAACAGATATTTCATATTTAAATTCATTACTTAGTGCTCTATGCTACATTCCTTAGCCAAGAAAAACTCCTACTGACTTCCTGTATCAGGTCCATCTTTACTGTTTAGCAGAATGACAGAACCAGAGTGGGACCATCTATTACTACTGGCAAAAAACATTTGAATTCATCTTCCTCTTATTCATGGGATGACTCATTCTCTGTCGTATATACTTCATTTTTGATTTATGAAAGACTTACATTTTAACATCCTTTCTGAAACTCAATTATTTAATCTATTTTTGTCATTCTATTAATTTGCTTATTCAAACCATTTTGCATTAATAATCAGTCTCCATTCTTCTTCATTATTTAGTATTATTTGGTATAATGGAGTGTGTGCCAACTACGACTTTTGGATAAAGCTTCTGGATGTACTGCTGAAAGTCGAAAATATAAAACCTCAGACAGAAAATAAAAGCAAGGTATTTGTAGAAGTACTGTCTAATTTTGAGCATTGTAATTGTGACTTGAGCCAAATTAGTAATAATAGTATGCTTTACCCGGCTATTTATCTCCATACAAGAAAAAAAGGTTATCCCAAATAAGTTAATACTGAGAACTAGAAATGTACCTCTACTCAATTTCTGAAATACCCTGTAAGGTATTTCATAGGGCATGGGAGGTGTTACTTTAGCAGAAATCTTATTTATTTTATTAAGAGACGAAATATTCTCAATTTTATTAATAAGTCAGTTTCTGTGGTCTACTTTTTCTGTAGGAATATAGTCTCATGAAAAGTGAAGAATATTCAACTGTTTCAGACTTTAGCTTTGCATGTCCCATATATGGTTTCCTGTAAACAACTGAATGCCAAGACAACTGTCAAAATTTTCTCATGGGCTCTATAGAAGTGGAAACAAAATGGGCTTCTTTCAAATAACTGCCCTGGCCATACTTCTTGGCTACCTGTGTACACAACCAATTTGTTACAACCTCAGGAAAAAGGTCAAGGTTAAATTCTTGTGCATTCTGGCCCACAAAACAACACTTTTGCTTAATCAGAGAGATTTTCTGACTGTTTTGGTCATGCAAGTCATGACATGCTAGACTTCATAGTTTCTGAAGAGTGCCATGGAAAGGGTAGCTTTTGAAAGTAATTTCAGAGAATGATAGAATCACTGGAACTGGAAGCAACCTCTGGATATTGTGTATCAAACCTCTAAAAATATCAGCTGTTCTCCCCTCACACACCACCCTTTTGGTTTGAGTAGGGGCAACTAAAGATCCTTGTTTGGTACTCTGTCCATGAGGTGGGGTTTGAATGTCTCCAAGAACAGAGACTCTGCAATCTCTGTGTAACTTTGTCCAGCCTTTGAACACTCTCACACTGAAAACCTTTATCTTATGTTTTACCTAAATACATTGTGTTTCAGTTTGTTTCCATTGCTTCCTATCTTTTAATAGGGTATCAGTAGGAAGAATCCTACTTCACTCTTGCTCCTTCTCCCCCTTTTCCACTTTGAAAATATCCCTCTAAGGCTTCTCTAGGTTTGACAATTCTAATTCTCTGTCTCTCATTCACATGTCAGATGCTCCAATCCCTAAATCATCTTCATGTCCTTTACTGGCATGTACAACAGTATATGCCAGTATATAGGGCAGTTGTATATAGGGGAGTTCAGGACTGGAGTGGAAAAAGGGAAAGGGACACTTCCCCCCATCTTCTGGAAACTATTTGGCTAATATAGCCCAGAACTTGACAGACCTTCTTTGCCACAAGGTCACAGTCCTAGCCCACAGTCCATTTGCCCAACAGACTCCTCAGGGCACAAACTTCTTTTCTGGAATGCTGATTTCCAGCTGGTTGGTCTCCTGCCTGTGTTGCTGAATGCAGTTATTCCTTTGTTCTGGTTCTGGCCAAGACAAGGTTGTATTTTCCAGTAGCCAGGAGGGGGAACGGCCTGGCCAGTGGTTATTCCAAACCACCCCAGGTGGGGAAGGGAATCTCTTCTGGGGAGAAGGAGCTCCTTCCAGGGGAGTAAAGCATGGCAGAGGGAGTCGTGTGGTAGGCCTGTTAGAGCCAGAGAGAGCAGTGGGGGAGTGTGGCAGCAGGAGCCATCTGGTGTTGCTGCAATGAGCAATAATGTTTTCTTTTCTTCTACCCTCTGTCATTAGCATTGTTGCTGTTACTATTTGTTTACTAATTTCATTGATGCTTCCAGTAAATTGTTCTTACCTCAGCCCATGATTTTTACCTTTTGGGCCTACCATTCTCCTCTAAAGCCCCTTGCAAGGAGCAAATGAGAGGTAGAGTGCTTTCAGTGGGAAGAATTAAGTTGGAGAACACCATTTCTAAACCACAAAGCATCAAAGATACAGGACTTTACATTTCTCTTTGTTAGAACTCATGAGATTTCTGTTGACTCATTTCTCCAGCCTGTAAAGGTCTCTCTAAAAGGCAGCACAACAATCTAGTGTGCTAATCATTCTTATTTTGCATCATCCACAAACTTGCTCTGTGCCCACTCTGCACCTTTATCCAGATCATAAGTGAAGATGTTAAACAGTTTTAGCTCCAGTATCCCAGTCTTGGAGAACACAAATCATGACTATCCTCCAGTACAACTTCATACTTCTTCCCTTTGATCCCAGCAGTTCAGCCAGTCTGCAATCCACCTCACTGTGTCCTCCAAACTTCACCAGTTTGTCTATGCAGATATTATAGGAGTGTTGAAAGCCTTATAAAAGTCAAGATAAACAATACCAGGTGCTTTGTTTTCATCCTTTTTGAAAACAGGAGTGTTCTTGCTGTCTGCCAGTCCTTGAGAATTTTACCCAAGTGCCATGACTTTTCAAAGATTGTTTTAGAGCAGCCTTGCAATGACATTGGATGTCTACTTCAGTACTCTTAAATAACTTTTTCCTCAGCAGTGTTACATCACACTTAGAAAACACTATCAAAGCATTCCTGTAGCTAATTTATATGTATATGTGGAAAACAAACCTTGAATTTTGTGACAGCTGTGTTTTTTGATTTATGTTGCACAGGTAAAGAATTTAAATCTACTTCCGATTCTTGGACTAGCTACTCTTTGCAAAACCAGTAATTGCTTCTTCTCTCTATTCTTCCCAAGATGATAAAAGTATTACCTGAGTTTAAATAAATCATGAAACAAAAGCAGAATAAAGTTTATTTCACTGAATAGGTGTCATTTATCTTAAACTGTCCATGGTGGGAAACTATTAGCTATGTAAACAGTCAGTGAGAAGAGAGCTACTTGGCTGCCACAGGTTTAAGAAGGAAAAGAAAATATTGAATATCATGTCAGCAGACTCTCTCTTCTCCTACAAAAGGGTATACTTGGAAGGAATAGCTACTCAAATCTGTGATGCTTATTATAGTATTGCTGGCCATTATTGAAGATTTCTGTTTAACATCAGAAAGATACACTCGTATCCTCTTTCTTTTTACACAAACACATATGAATTAGCTGCCTAAATTAGTACCTAATCCTTCATCATTAGCTTAATACATACATCTCAAAGGTATATGTTCTGAAACAGTTATCTTCAGCATAACTGATTTCCAATTCTTGCTTCTTTAGTCCACATCACTGTTTCACATACCTGTATATGCATTCATTTTCTGGCTGCTTTGGCAACTTGAGTTCAAAACGTATTAACCACTCTGGTCACACCAAAGAAATTATCCAGTGATACAGTCTTTTAGGAAAATATATGTTATTTTCCCTGTTTTAATTCTGTCATTGAAGTAATCCAACGCATTGTCCCACCATTAAGAAAATGGGCCTACATTTGTTAATCATTATTTCTGCATATAAATCAGCTTGCTCTATAAGTTTTACCAAGCATACTTTTTTTAGAATATCTCAGATAGCTCTCAATAAAGACTCAGACACACCATCAAATTGCTAGACCAATTATTGTACAACACATGATCTTTGTTTGCCAGTTCACTTTGCCAGAAACAATGGGAAATTATTGTGACTTAGATCAGTCCACATGAAAACAACTGAAACTGATACTCATTTCTGCTCATGCTAGAGGTTAAGAAAACCCACTTAGATTTGCAATATTTCAGCTGACAGAAGACAACATGTTAACACACCATAACTTGATTTGAAATCCAGGTTGATAGCATACTACTGACTACAGTGGACCTTCAGCTGTGCACTGAACATACAGGTCTTACATGTCTGTTTGAAAGCCCTGCTTATTTTCATGTCTTCTGGAATATTTTCTGGGGAAGAAGATTTCATCCAAAGTCTTAAGCTGAAAGCCAGTAACTAAACTAGTAACCTGGAGTGACTTCTGAAACACAGAAGAGTAATATTGACAATATTAATCATATATAGAGACACACATATATGATTAGAAATGTACTGATGCCATTTGGATTTTGCCTTTTTTCTTTGCTGTGTTCTCTATGTTCTTCACACATATATTTGTAGTTCTGTCACCCATTGTATTAGTAGCTAGTTTTCCCAGTACTTTTCCATGGCCTTTCCCTAAGCAGAGAGACAAAACAAATTCCAGAGCTCCAAGGCCCAAGAGGTAGAAGGTCCCTCTGCTATCTTGGTTCTTCCTGGGAATCAAGGCTGAAAAAAACTCTTCAAGATACATTCTCATGGACAAAATTTCTAGTGCTGGAAAGGGGCTCCAGAGAAGGGGCTTGACCTAGGGTAAATTTGCTTAACTACTTGTCCTCCTAATTGGTGCTTTTTATCAATTATGCTAATTTCCTAAAACCTATTAATGTGTACCCATCCCTGTAGGGGTGGGCTTTTGTGGACATCTTTCCATAACTGCCCCTGAAGATCTTCATTAAAGATCCTCTTTTAATATTATCTCCTTGCTAAAATTATCTCAAGTTTCATTTCCAGGTTGGGCAGAAAGACAACAGTACAGTAGCTATTTATTTATTAGAGCTTCCCAAAACATTTGCTGTCTTTCTCCCAGTCCCTTTTTCTCCATCTATTCAATGCAAGTCTTTATGTCAACAAATTTTGACTTGACAGTGGGTTAATGGTTGGACTCAATGATCTTAAAGATCTTTTCCAACCTAAAAGATTCTATGGTTGTTGAATTTTATTATCTCTGGGATCTTTCTGCATAAGAGTATGTGTAAAGAGCTCCCCCACAATGAAGCATATTCCATGCATGATCAAGGTGTTACTAGCACAATGTAAGCTAACCAAACACATATAATATATTGAAATGTTTGAAAGTGAGAAATTATTAGAAGTTTCAAGATCACTGTTTCCAGTTCAATTAACTTTGAATATTATTTTACTAATTTGAGGCGATTCTAAAGTATTAGAGCTCTTAAGTTCTGTTTGGCTAGAATTTCATGCAGTGGTACGTTAAACCTTTTCAATGATCTCAGGATTAGCCTTAGCTTTCAAAGCTCATACAAAGGAAAGTTCTATAGTCCTTTCATCTAACATGTTATTTTCTTTAGGATTATGAGATAATGCATCTGGAACAACATTCATCCATCTAGGTTTGTGGTTTAGCTGAAAGTCAGTCCAAATTCCTGTAATCACTAGTGACATCTGGCTAAACATGCACTTGGGTCAAGTTTAGACCTCAGCCACTATAAAGGGCTATGGTTAAGATAGCATGCTCAACTTGACACCTCCCAAACAGTGGAATACATTCTCAGTCCACACAAACATAACAAGTTAATGTTACATATTTTTTTTTTTTTTCTCATAACTCAACATTTTCTTTCAACAGCCTTTATGATTTTTTTTGTCTAAAGATTTTCTGGTGTTTGTATGGTGCTTCCTACAAGAACATAGGCTTAAAAATGCTCAAAACCTACACATGGTGTACCTGATGGCTCCTAGTGTCAATCAAATTATAAACCAGAATTTCAGAGTGTTAACCAGTAGGTACAAAGGCAAGAAGCAAGTTACAAAATCTGAACAGGAAATTTGTGAAATGGGAAAAAAATGAACTAGTCTGAAGGTAGAACACATAACAGAAAGTCTATAATTCAAAATCAACCAAAAAGACAGCTGTACTTTAATCAAGTTGTAACAAAAGTAAGGATCTACTTATCTTCTTGCACCAGGCATTTCAGATGAGACTTGGTGATGGGACTTAGCTTATTTGATTCTCATTACCTATTTTTTGCATGAATACTTACTGACCTTCTCTCACTATTATTTTCCTTGGCTTTGAATGAGAGACTGAATTTCATCTCATAGTTCCTCCAGAGCCTGAAACTAGTCAGTCTTGCTTACATTTTTCAGAAAGAAAAATTACTCTTTCTGGATCAACAACACTGATAAATCCCTTTCTGAATCTTACATCACTGTAGAACTGACAATTCCAGTCCTCTCAGCTATTTAGAAATATTGAATATAACACTGTTCTGTTGAGTAAAGGCCATGAGAAAAGTAAACTAGATTACTATAGCTATCCAAAATAGATATCTGTCCACAATGTTAGACTTCCAGTCTATTCATGTTATATGGCAGAAGATACATCCATGGCATTCAATGATTGGACAACTCTCATAGCAGAGAAAAAAAAAAAAAAAAAAAAAAAAAAAAAAAAAAAAAGAGAGAGACAAAAAAGGTTTCATTAGAAGAAAGCTCTTCTTAAGAAAAGTCTATAGTATATTCATTCCATCTGAAGTTCATTGTCCAAATCCTCAGTATGGTAGAGCTAGTAAATAGCAGTGAAAATAAGAATTAATGCTAAAGGATGCAGACAATCCAAGAAAGTGCACATTAATAAAAGTGAAGAATAGCACATAACACAGGGGAAACACAAAACTTGTGGTGCACTGGAAATTATATAGGAGAGAAAATTATAGAGCAAGAGAAAAAAGTGTCACAAACCCACTCTAGGAAGAGTAGAAAAGAAAATTAGATACATATTTTATTTTGGTTTTGGTGGGGGGTGGAGGGGGTAACATCTGATTCGGCTTGACTTTGGACAACTCCTAAGCCATTTCTCCACTTTCCTGCTTCTAAAAATCTGTTTTTCTTTTGAACATGTATATTTTTTATTCCTTGTATGCTCTCTACTGCTACTACTATTTTTTAAGGTGGCGCCTCTCTGTTATTGTATTTACGGCTTCACCCTACTCCTCCCAAGAACACTTTTTTAACTGCCTCCTTTTCCTTTTGGCTCCAAACTGAAAATAACACCTACACTGTTGATGGCTTGGTCATGGTGTCATAATTACCCTCAGCTGTTTGTCCAGGAGGTTTTCTTTTTGGAATTATAATTTGTTTGTACATTTTTCTATTAGTCACATGTGGAAAAGCCTGTAATCTGAAGTAAGTGCATTGTAATTCATGTATTAACCACATCATCTTCTGTTTACATATAATTTCCACTTAGCAATCTTTTACTTTCTCCAAGAAAAGCCTCAAGTTCAACACGCTTTTTCATTAAGCATTTCCTAAAGGTTTTTCTGGCATTTGGTCCAGCACCCATTTATAACAGCTTTCAGTATATTAATATTTGGTAATACTGCAAATAGAGTTTCCCAGGGAATAAAGACTGCTCAGGCAGTGTCATTGAGAATCACATTTTTTTCCCTCCCAAACCTTTGCTCAAGTTCCTTGTATTGCTGGATGCAAACCAAACAGGTTTGTGAATGAAGCATTTCCAGAATTTTATCTAATAGTCTTCAGAGTGATCCAGTCCACCATAGGGGATAAATGTATACAGTGATATGGGGTAGAATACTCTAAACAGAAATGATACAGAAATACATAACTTGGGTGAGTTAAAACTCTTCCCAGTAAAGTCGGTATTTACACAGAGTTAAATATCAACCATCCAACATTAAGGCTGTGAACACATTCTTTAGTTCAAATTCTCTATCTTTTCTTGTCAGTGTGATTAAAGGCTCAGATTCACTGTAACTGATGTCTAAGGAACTTTAATTTTCCTTTGATAAACTGACAAAAAAGTAATTTCTTTAATCTTAATCCAAAGGGCACAACATTACAATGTGAGTTTCACCAAAACATGTGAAAATCTGTTCTTATCTCCAGAGCCCTTTACTAGAAGCTGCTACAACACTCTGCCAGATACAGGAGCACAGGCAGTGGATTAGTCTGGAGCAATTAGCTGTCAACACTTGCTAGTTGTTTTTACGGTGGGAGAGAGGTATATGTATAACTTCTCATGAAGGTCACGTAAAGTAATAATTGGTTCAGAATCAATCTAGGTGGAACACAGAGAGTATTACAATAAGTAGGAGAGCTGAAGGCCCTGCACATTAAAGATGTGTTCACCTAACTAGTGTTGGGAGAGTGTGAGAGAGTGGGGGAAGTGTTTGAATTTTGGATTTTACTATTGCACTGTTTTGCCTCTAAGTCCTATTACAATTGTCTGGACAGACACACAGGTAGTCTTAAAATATTTTGTGCAGAGTAGGGCTATACTGCTGCAACCATTATAACTGAATTACAGGATCTGAAGTCTAATCAGAAGTGGAAAAATGGAGTTTACAGTGTGCCAGTGCTATAATGTAGAATCACCTTTTTACCCCTGTTCTCTTTCTTCTCCATAAATGTGTGCATACTCCTGAAATGTTCATACCCACATTTTCTGTGCATAGTACATGGTACATGCAAAGTTTATATGTATTTTAATTTGTTGCCTCTTAAATTTTGTGCATTGCTCCATTTAAGAAGAAATGTAACATGACAGAATTTGGGTTCAAAGGAATTCATCATGTCTGCAACCATCACTGAAATGAAATGTCTCTTTCTCCTATCCTTTGTTCCCATTTTCATTCAAATTGGATGGAAAAAACACTCCTAGGAGATTCAGCTTGTCAGCTATATTACTGGTAAAAATCTGTTTGGAAACCAGATTCCTCCACATGAAAATGTGTGTGTTAATTAGCCCCTTTTGTGTCAGCCTGTTTCTGAGCCAAGTCTGAAGAGTCATTCGAGGGCACCGAATGTCTGTTCTGAAGAGAGACTTACACGATTGAGAGTGTCATGACCACTTGAAAAACGTTCTTCAAGGATGAGAACTTTTCTATTGGCAACATGTTATCAGGAACATCTAGTCCAGCACCATCAAGGATTTTTGTGTTTATTTTAAAAACATGCAGACACTACAAATCCCTTTGGTTATAGCGATACAAGGAATTGAGTGCAGAAGAAAAAATGCTCAGAAGATTGATCTAATGAGCGAAATGCAATTTATCATTAATAAATGCCTGGATTTAAGTGCCACAAGTTTACCTATCCACTCCTGCTCCGTCTGCAGTGATCTTAAGGACAGACCAAAGCCAAGAAATACAGCTATGACTTATGAATTTCAGTCACTATTAAGAAAACTGGAAAGGATAAACTGAGGGGTGTTGGTCAACCTATTACCAGCAGAAAGAGTAAAGTACAAGTGTATCTGCATGACATGTGCCCATTTTTATTAAAAGTCTGTGCTTATATACATTCTCTTTTTGGCTTCTGTGGAAAATAAGAAGAAATGTGTTCCAAACCCTCCTGACTTCACTGGCTGATAAATGGTCCCAGTCCTCCAGACTGAGCTGGAGTGAAGAAGGCAAAACGAACCAATTTCCTAACAAATCCAGCAAGTTTCTTCATTCCTTCCCCCACACTGAGTCCATGTACTCACTTTATCTTTCCCACAACTCTTGTCTCAAAGAAGCTCAAGGGTTATTTTTTCTCATAACCACCCTAAAATGCATTTCTGAGAGGACACTACTTCCTTCCATTCTTAGCAATTTCAGAGGCTGCCAGAGGCTGCCCCTCTTCCCAGAAGTCACTCAAAGTCAACAAGAAGTTTACCCTCTAACTGTTTTGATGTTGGCCTGCCTTCCAGCAATTCTCAGTTGGCACATAGTCTCCTGCAGACTATAATCAGCTTGGCGCATGTTAAAACACCCATGCCAGCGCTATGGCCAGAACGAGTCAAGTCAACTGTTGTGTTGCAGTTACAGTTTGCCTTGTTACAGTTTCAGCAACACACTCAAGACCAGACTCTCTGACTGCCCACATTGTCTAGCACTTCACATCTCCTTTATGTGAAACTGAGAGCACTGTAGTTTTAATGTCAAGAAATAAACCTTAAGAGAATTTTCCTCCAGCATGCTCTGAATTCCTTACACAGCTTAGATGATCTGCATTCCTGCCAGCCCACCCCAGTATTACAAAACATCACGCCTAACACAGCACAGCCCATCCTGCCCCCATATCATATCAGACTCCTTAACCCCTGTAGCTCTATGTAAGATAGGTCCTTTCCAAAACCCTGCTGAATGGACCAAACTCACTGCAGGCATTTTTTCCCTTTGGAGAAAAGGTGTGATCATGATACCTGGGACAAGCAAGAGGAAGTAGAGTACATCATTCCCTGGGAGGCGAAATTCAGTGAATCAGAAATCCAGGTCTACGGTTACAAGGATGCAGTTAAAGGCAGTGGAACATCTCTTATGTCTACATGACCACTGCTCCCGATGCAGGGCATTCTGTTCACAGTCATATACAGAAAATGGGATAACAGACATTTTTTAATGAACACTCAGTGGAGAATTCAACAGCCTAACACAGAAGGTTTGTAGCACTCACTCTTTGCCCATTGTTCTTTCACAAACACATACAACTGTTAGAGGACGATTTTTTTTCTTAAATACTTTGGAAAAAACCAATCTTGTTGTTGCATGACTGGTATTTCAATTTTCTGGTTTTCCCTAAACTGCAAAATTTGCTAACAGTATAAAAATACCAAAATAAGCCAGCCCATCAAGGGCATAAACATCCTTATAAAACATGTTATAGTGCTTCTAAAAAAAGTACGTGCTTAATCTGTGATAAATACATGTAGCCTTTTTATATAGATTCTGTCTGTATTGCCAAAAATAATTTTATGCCTTTTGGGGAAGAGTGCTTATATTTAACAAATGAGAAAAAAAAAGGCTTGTCTTTCAGATTTTACTGTATTTTCCAACTCTTTTCTCCATGTAAGGCTAATAAAATAATCTTAAATTGTAAAACAAAAGAGGAATTGCAAAATAGAAGTGACTTTAACACTTGACCAAAAAAAAAAAATGGTTTTACTGTTTACAAAGAGACTATTACTTTGGCCTAATACCCAATATATGTTGATACAGATGGTATATTTCCCTTACCTTGCATAAGCAGTATCCACCAAGGTCAAGGTCTTCCCTGTATTCATATAAATAGTGACAATCTATACTCTTCCCCACAGGCATTTTGAAGAGCTCTATAGTCCCAAGTGATCCTTATAGTACTCTCCACACTGCCAGTCCACCTGCTTCACAGGGAATGCCTTTGTTCTTTGACTAAATTATAGGAAATCCCAGCAAATGCGGCACTTAAATTAGCTAAATTTAGCTAAATTCCATGTAGCTAAATTCTTTGTAGTCACCTCATTGGGTAGGACCAGGGATACTGACGAAGATGGCCCAGAATGACTAGTGCCAGGGAAGAACAACACTGCTTTCCTTCTGGGCAGTAGGTTCAGCTCCTTCCTTGGAGCCTCCTGCTTCCTTCCTGTCTCTTCTTCAATGCCATGACCAGTAACACACAGCCACAGAAGGGCCAATGGCAATGTTGAAGGGTAGCAATGAGAAGGCTCATTTATAAAAAGCAGCGTGATGGGTGACAGAGTGTTTATGGCGTAGAGCAAAGAAAGGAGGAAGTATCCTTACAAGAGGTGACTGCATGCCTAGGACATTCTGTGAGCATGAATGGCACTGCTGAAAGTCATGTGGTCGTCTCATGTGGTCACCTTATGCAGTCACACATTCATGTGATCTTGTATGTGTCCTGTGCCTGAGATATCTTCATTGTGGAGATCCTCTGGAGCAATGCAGAGAAGTACATAACTGTAGGAATCTAGAACCCATAATAAACTTACTTCCTTTTTTTGTGCAGGAGAGTTTCTGCGCCATCATACGTATTCCTATTTTATACATGAATGAAACATCATAGAAGAAGGTATTTCTTGCAGTCTACTGTAATGACTAAGGATATTTTCCAGCTACTACTGCAGCACAGACTTACATGCATAATGTTTTCCCAACTCCAAAGTTCCAGATTCTTTTCTTTCCTGAAGATATATTCTTTAAGATAAATGTTTATTTAACATTAGTAACAAGCCTGGAAATGTCTATTTATTATAAGTCTACTAAAATGTACCCTTCTTATTGATGAGGCATTAAATGCCAAGTTATCTTGGATGACCCTTTGAAATGTAAGCAACTAATAAATAAATGTTTCTTTTTTTTGTTAATTTAGGTCACTTAATAGTACAGTTCATCAAAAGTCAGTCATATAATGGTATGCTTGAATCTGTGTGTGGTTTGCTTTCTTTATTCTCTTTTGATACTTCTGGTATTAGCTTAATTTCAGAGTTCCTACAAATTTACTGTAAAAGATCTGTTTGACAATGAGAGAAGAAGTTGCCAGCCATGCCAATTACAGTGATTTGTGGTGTGGGACTTCAGGCCACTGGGAACTGAAGATCCATGCCAGAGGAAAGGAAAAAAAAAAAAAAAGCTTTTCTAGGCATCTATGTTTCTTTCACAATTTTCACAATTGTATTCACACATCCAATTCAAGCTATGGCTCAGTAGTATGTTATCTAAAGAAAGAGATTAGGTTCACATTAGGACTTTTCTGACTACCTGATACTAAGCAGGGATATAGAAGAATTTTTATTTTTTTTTTGCCTAGAAAAGTAACATCTGGAACAAATAGAGTCTTTAACTGATTATCATTAACACAATTGTGTTGTGTTCTCAAAAAGCTATTAAAAAGTGTTAACATGGTTACATCATGAACTTCAGCTGGTTCTTATAATACACAATCAACTCAAGCCAGATGTGTACACATATGCATATTTAAAATACTGTATTGTTAAGACAAGATTCTGAGAACATTTTCATTAATATTAGGATTACTTACCAGTTCCAGCAGTTGTTTTGAGGACAGATTTCACAACTCATAACAATGAACAGTATTTAAGCTCACATATAAACATGTTTACAATTCTGTAGGTAGTAAGGAAGCCAGCAACCACTTTGAATGAAGAGAAAATACTACGTTTCTTTTTGTCAAACCATTCTATCTCACCTGTTATTTGAATAATGCCTTTTAAAAAGAGGCATACATGATAAAAAAATAAAATACAGATGTCATTAGATTTGATTATGTCAGAAAGTTAAAAATATCTTCCTGTATAAAACCCAAATGGAACATGACAGCTCTTTTTTCACTATGCACAGCTTGATGTACCAGTGAAAGACAGGAAGGAAAATAAAAAACAGCCATCTGCAACTACAAGGATAGTATGGAGGACCTAGTACCTGTCATTAGCACCTGCTTTTGGCATCAGCATATGCCTTCAAACCTTTATGGAGAATAAAATTGTTGGTTAAGCCATTTGTTTTTAAGAGACAAACCTCCTTAACAGAGCTTCCCAGCTGTATGATGAGAGCACCTTGATTAATTTGTCACATATAGTAGTGAGATAGCCAAAGGCCATGTGCTTGCTGACCTATGAAAGCATTCCATGTGTTTGGAATGAAGATTGCTCTAGACTTCTCAGCTCACCTAAGAGCCAACAAAACCCAGTAGTAGTTAGCAAATAGAAGTAATTAGTACACAATGCATCTGGATCACATTGAATTTTTTGATGTGCAAGGTCATGAAATGGTTGCCTCCAGGAAAACTCAGACTCATTAAAATTATAGGAGGCTGTTTCTCAAGCAATCTTTAGTCAGTGAGTTTCCTGTGACTACATAAGGACAGCAAAACTGAGGACTTCTGAGTTCCCCAGATGAGATGTGCATTTTGAGCCTTGAGTCAATACCTGAGCCCACTGTGACACCTTCTCTGGTGTGATTTCCAAAAAAAGGTGGTGCCTGGGTTGTCTGCCCAGTGAAGTGTAGGCACAAACCCCAAACCCAATATTCTTCTTAAGTATGACACTGAACAAAACAATACAGAATGGCTTTCCAGTCTTTGGGCACTACATGCCATGTGCAGCCCCAGAGAAGTAATAGTAATTTTACTAAATAGTAATGAGATACCATTTTTCTGGCAGCAGGAGTAAACTGTGAAGAAAAAGAGTGAGTTCCATGCTCAAAGCCAAAGAGATCACATGCATGTTATTCAGAAGGATGTTTTGCAAGCCTGGAAAGTGGTCTTGGAGATGCCAAACGTGCTCACTCAGGTAACTTTTAGTCTGTACTTTTTATCCTATTACCTAGCCACAGAGTATTTCCCCAAAAACATTCAATTTTCCTTCAGGAAAGAAGCTGAATATATAGTGGGGACTGATGAAAGTGTTCAGGTGCAACAGTATCTTATTCTTATCATAACCTGCGGTTGATTTTTCAACCATAAAATCCCATTACTTAATTTAGAGTGAAAGGGATGTTATTTTTATGCAGTGGCAATGTTATGGATTCTCATGATGGAAGAAATACCGGCAAAATAGACAAATGTTTTTCCAGTAATGAACATTAAGGTTACATGTATTGCAATACGACTAGAATCATATATAGCTATCACAACAGAAAGTAGGCAGAAAAGCACCTAGCATACTCTTTGTTTCCCTGTAAACAATGTTTCTGGAATAAGAGTAGAATAAAATAATATAAATTATCAGTAAATATTAGAATAAAAGAAACAAACCTAATGCACCTATCAGAATAATGTAATCTTCTGTAAAGAGTATCAAATATATTTCTAGAATTTTAAAAACCCAACTGATCCCAAGCCAATATGTTTCAATCTTCCTAGACTCCACAGTTAAATTATTAGTACTGAATTTTAGGACTCTTAATTCTGGATAAAATTATTTCAAGAATACATGACACAAAGCTTCAAACAAAACTCAGTGTGCTGGTTAAAAATTGGTGGAGTTCTGACAGGTTAATTCTGTACCTGCAGTCTTTATGCCAGCTCACATAACATTTGCCTTCACCCCAAAATTGTTATGAAGAATGAAATACTATTTCTCCTCCTGCAACCAGCACAAAACCACATCAATGCTGAATTCTGCTCTGCCTTATTAGCTGAAATGTGATCTTGTGTCCACAGCTGATCCAGCTCAGATTTGTGATTCTGAAAGACCTTGTTCCATACAGATCCACTACAATGACTATAGCCACATAAAAAAGGTCTGTTAAAACATGAATCATTCATCAAAAGAGAGAAAAGTATTAAAAAAATCCAAATAAATACAAGCATTGCAAAATACAGTTAGATACTGTGCTTGCATGTATACTTTCTTTCATTTCAAAAGGAAAAAGGATAGAAATAGACATTTATGAAGAATGAGAAACCTTTAAAATCAAATACTAAGCAAAGATTTTTGCTCTACTGATAAAATCTGCTACACAGCCTGCTAGGCTTTTCAAATCTCAGAGTGTTTTGAAACACTGATGATATGTGATGATCTCAAAACTGCATGAATATTCAGCTCTTTACTATAAGGCTGATGCTCTTGCCCATTAAAAAAATTCTCAAAATGTAAGTTTTTTTAAAGAAGCAATAATAATTAATAATCCTTTATATGTAA
>VWZU01008705.1:45729-63858 GCA_013397095.1 Sterrhoptilus dennistouni
TTTTTTTTTTAATTTTCTTTAGCTCAAATCAATTAGCAAAATTATTTTTTCTAGACTTCCCAACTTCTAATTTGATGAAGGAATTTTCCACCACATACTTGACTAATCACTAACTTTGACACAAAATTCCACTTTAATAAAATACTCCCCTTCATCTCTTCCTCCAAACACAAACTTGTCTCTGCTATTTTATATAATGAAGAACAGCTATTTGCCAGCCACTGTATTTACTGCCTTCTTCCATCCTCTCCTAAACCATGCTCTCTGCCCTATCACCCTCTCTAACAGTGATAGCTGTGTTTATTAGAGTGGTTCTGTCTTGATTTGCTATCAGAGAACTTGTAATTCCAGTGTAAAAAACACTAAACAATAGCGACAAATAATTGCATTTGGTAAGAGCAATCTAACAGAGAAGAATGCAACACAAAGGCATGCTGGTTCAGCCACTTTCAGGCATTGTGGCAATGCTCCTGCCTTTTAAGAAAGGATTTAAGTAGACACTATGTATTAATTAGGATAATTGCATATTTGTGTATTTTCTATCTTCTATAAAACAGACTTACCTCTGGAAAAACTGACACATGAGGTCTATAACATTAGAGCATGTTAGTAAAATCATTAAAGTACAAAATATGAGGATCGGGACACATAAATTCCTAAATATCTGATTCCATCTCTCACACATTTCATGTGTCTGTGTGGCTACTATAATACTGAAGTTTACACTTAAGAAGCCAAACAAGAATATATATGCTATTGCCTTTTCAGGTAGAATAGCTGCACACATTGCAATTAGAAAACTTTTCTGATCTGTATATCTCTTGTAAATACTTTGAAAACTACCAAAAACTCTGTAGTTTACAAGTGCATTTTATTTAAGGGAATGTAAACAACTGCATAAGTATGTGGTCATACAGTACTTTATTCTAAGTGGTTTAAAAAGTTATTACATTTAACAAGGGAAAAATGAACCAATTTCCAATAGTTAACTGACTGCTATACTGGCTAGAATACTAACACTAGTATAGAAGCTATATTTTAGGAAACTAGACATCCCCAGATCAGTATGACCTAAGGGATTTTTAATTTTCTGTTAAAAAAAATTGAATAACTTCTTAGTGAAGAAAAGCACTGCACTAAGACTAAAAATGCCTAATGGAAACCTTTTTTTGACTCTCTTATGTTTTCCTGCCTTTTCACAATAGCACTTTAAAACAAGATCCAAAAGAAAGAACTAAAGTGCAACAGAACCTTAGGCTGGTCAGATGCATTGAGGAAAGTCATTAAGAATGGCTCTGCGGAAAGAACCAGAATTAACAGGTGTTTAGAGACACTATGATTGATTACCCCTGGCAGCCCAAAGCTGAATCTTCTACTGCATGCTGCTCTCACGACCAAGAGAGGCCTGGTGAAACCTAGGAGAAAGCAAGCAATGAGGAATGAGAAGAGCATTTGGAGCCTGCGCAGCAGGAAGGTTATGAAGGAGTATATTCCTTCTCTTATTTAGGAAGAAAAAGGCAAAATGGTGTGCGCCCACCTGTAGTACTGTAAAGGGAAAAGAAAAAAAAATATTATCAGAGCTTTCTAATTTGTCTTCCCACATTCTTCTCTAAGCCTTGTGGAATAAGTGATACATGTCCTACATGTTGCAGCAGGCTTTATCAAGGTGTGTGCAGAATGGTGCCACCGTTCAGAGGCCTCAGAAATGCAGAGGGGAGAATAAAACAGACCAGAACGCTAAAATACAGTACCTGTGGTACGAATGTGTATCAGAATACTTGAAATACTAGTATTATCTGAACTAAGCAAACCTACCTTAAGGTGCCCTGTGCTTCTACCATTATGGTACATTAGAAGGAATCCCTTCCAAAGATTAATCAGCTTAGCTAACCAAACACTGTTTAAAATGCCACTGCACAGAGGCATTCATAGATGATACAAATAACTAAATGGGTCTTTTCTACCTGGCAAGCACCCTACAGTTCAAGGTGGATCTGAAAACTGAGAACAGATCTGGGCCAACATGATCTCAATTGTTATTTTCAATAATACAGTACAGCTAGCACCTCAGCATGCAACTCTCACTTAGTGGAAGCGGACAGGGACAAAATGCAACGTTCTGAAACAGCTTTTATGGAAATCATACACTGCTTGTGACGTGTTTGGCCTCTGGAGCTGCAGCCTTGTTTAATCCCCTATGTTTAAACGCCATCTTCCAAATCCAAAGGGCAACAAGTATAAACTGCATCTATAAAACAACATCACAACTTTATTCTCAATAGCTAAGTATTGAAATGCAAGCATACATTATAAATAGAAAAACAGCTGGCCTGGAGCACATTGCAAGCCACTAACACAGTTGAGGGATTTGAATGACATCATAACCCATGAGAGCATGTTGCTGGCCAGCTGGTGTTATTTATAATATACTCATAATTGAGGAAAAATAAAAAGGCAGAAGTTAGGTATTGCAGAACTAATAGAGTTGAATTCTCTCTTTCCCAGTGCCATTTAAATTGTTATCAAAAGAAATTTGAAGATTACTACTAAAAGGGGGGAGGGTAATCACTTTATAATTACAACAGCAGATTTAAGATAAATGGCATGGAAGCCCCCCAAACTGGGCTACTTGTGTTACTATATTCATAGTACTGTAAGTTCTAAGAAATTACATGATTTCTCCTGTGTGGTTGTTAAAAGATAACAAAGCTATTTTGTCCTATTTACAAGTAGTTCTCAACTAGGGTTAATCTCAGAGAGAGTTGGAGGTTTTAATTGGTACTCAGCATATAGGCGTGCCAAGTTTAATAACATAAAGACACATTAAGGAAAAAGTAGATAACTGCCTGCCTGCCTTTCCATACTCTATAAATAAAATATCTATGCTGCTATGCATAAATAAAATGTATATATATATATATATATATACACACAAAGGTATGCATATATATATACAATCATTGCCCATGCATATTTAAGTTTTTATATATTTGAAATGCAAACACGCACACATAAATACAAATGCACACACAGCTACCTGAAAGTTAACCAGAATACATTTTCTTATTTTTCATGGCAGCACAAGCTCTTTTTGTCTGCTAACCCCTCAGTCACTCATTCACATTATTTTAAAGGGAAAAAAATATGCTTCTGTGCTCCAGTTTTAAAATGCAAAGGTATGATGTTATTTGTCACCATGCCCAAAAAAGTCCTTACTCGGTAACTTTGCCAGAAGAGGGAGAGAGAGAGAGGCAAATGCTCCCCCAGCTGTTTCCTGTCTACAGTGTCTGTGTAATGTAGATAAATGTGAGGATTTTCTCTAAATCCCTCTTCTGTTTGCTAAATCTCACTGTCACTGCTAAAATCAGAGCAGATAGAGCCTGCGCAATGGAATAAAGTCCTCAATATTGAAATGTGACATTGCTCTCAACATCTCACATCTCTCTGGATTTCTTTTTTCTCATCATTACTGCTAACAAATTCATTTCCAGACTTTGCACTTTCAAGAAGCAATGGAAAAAATCAACAGTCTTTCAACACAATTAGTTAAGTGCTGCTTGTGTGATTTCTTGAAGGTAAATCTTTATTACTATTTCAAATAATTTCTTAGTTTTATTTTGCTGTGTATTGTCTGCTGCTGGCTTGAGGATTATCGTGCACTTCTCAATAACATTATTTTAGAACTGGTAATTATTTATAAATTGCTGAACATGCAATTTTATGTGATCTGGAAAATGGCTGTATGCAATAGTTGCAATTACATACATAACTATGAGATAAAACTATTGCAAATACATGTCTTAAATTTCACTTCTATTCAGAGAACTTTGTTATATTTCAGTTATGTCATTATTAAAAGGTCCACTTACATCATTGTCTGTATTGTTAATGAATGCTTCTGAATACAAGAACTTTTAGCTGTTTTTTGCAGGTGTAGGGTTTTATAGAAAAAAAGGTATTATTCACATGTTAAGTTTCTGCAGTTTTATTATACACAATTATAGAGAAAATGTTCATGCTTTCACAAGGAAACTTTTAAGGGATGTTGTCACTGCAGCAATTTTCTGGCAACATCGTGGCATTTACTTGGTTCTTGCTTTCGTAAATTAAAAGTAAATGAGAAGTTCAGTTTGTTTTCTACATTAGAAACCAGCTGCGACTCTTGCTGACCTTGCATATTTGTACAGCTTAAGCAATTGTACATAAAGAAAATGGAAATTCCCTTACATGTTCATCTCCAAGTTTTCCCTTCTAGGGAGGGTTTTTCAGGAAAGTTTGAATGTGAAGTTTGATGTTATGACCCTATAATTTCTGCACAATAATATAAATTGTCTTAAAGTAAATTTGACTTCAGTAGGTGCATTGACCTCTGTTTCTGTCAATTGGCTCCAGTCCAACTTTCCATTATCAGCAAATTTATATCCTTCAAGAACTTTTTTCCCCCTTAATATTTTGCAAAGACTTTTATGTAGCTGAAAGAATTATGTTAGTTTAATTGTTTAGGACCTAATTATTTTTTAGTTGATCTTACACTTAAAACACACTTATCTCATTCCTTAATGACCTAATTACAAGTCTATAATTGCAAGGGATGAAATCATTCCCTTAATGTATAAATGGGCATCCTTTCCAATATACTTGAGAGATGAAGGGTTTGGTTTTTTTAAGTATTGAGCAAGGCACTAAAAGACATAAAAGTAATGTGCTAGTTCCTCAGCTGTGGATCCTGCCAAGCTTCCTTGGAATCAATGGAACACATTGATTTAGGTTAGCATGTAGCCCAGATTCTCTGCTCAAAGTTAGCAGTATTTAAACCTTGATGCACTCTAGAGTATATATGCTTTATTTATATAACAATTACTAGTGAATACTGATATTTCACAATAATTGCACATTTCTACTATGGCTTAATAATCAGGCCAAACCCCTCTGGAATAAAATGTAATTTTCAATATATAACCCTTGATTTCTTGCTGTAGCATATGCTTTCCAAAAAAATGTTGCCTCCTTCAAGACATTTATAATTCTTGCAGATGTTCCTACATGTTACTAAAATGACCAAGCATGTGAAGGATTCTTATGCACAACTTAGCAATAGTTTATTAAATGAAGGGGACTTACATAGAAGAATTAAGAAGTAAATGAGATGTAGAGTGTTCAAATATGGCATTCCTTTGTGGTGCTACTTTTCTGGAGCTACTAAAAGAGGAATGTAGCAAAAGCTGGCTATTTTACTGAAAAAAGAGGAAATTCCAGCTGTAAAAATATGGTCAGTCATTCAGCAACTAAAAGAAGTGCTTAATCAGGCTCATCTTGAACCTGTATTCAATTTCCTAATGTAATTAGATGCTTCAATAAACCCCACCCACAAGCCAATGCGTTTTCTTTTAAGCTCACAACTTTCTAGTCAAATTGGGGATAATGTAAGTACTCTGCTTGATTGTAGAGAACCTGAAGCAATTTTGGATTACAACTTTGTATTTTCTTAAGAATATTCCCCTTAGATATAAAGGGGTACTTCGATTTTATCACAAACATATTGGATCAATGAATGCTGTGTTTAATTAAAATGATGAAATAAAGTTAAAGTTTTAAACTATGTTTTGGAATTTACCTTGATGAAACAGTATTTAATTTAACAAATAACTGATTGAATCCTAGGCACATTTGAGCCTTTTTTTTTTTCTGCAAAGTTTTCACTTGTTTGAAAGTTCTTGACTGTTGTTAATTTTGGAGATAAAGTTAGAAATTCTCTGTGGTTTATACTGTGCAGCCTTTTTTGGCATCCACTAAAGTAAAAACAGTAGATAATCTGTTTTGTTGTAGTTCAGTGCTGATATTTATCTGAAAATGCAAGCCAGCTGAGAAGTCTTGAAAAATAAAAAATTGTCGAATGTCTAAAATTTATGTTTATTTCTGGACCACATGTTATACGAGAACAAATTGTTAAATACATAATGTTCTTGTATTTGTAATATCTTTCAGCTTTCTGAGGCAGTGTGCTAAACAGCTTTCTGCTTTACCTCCTCAGAACTGGGAACCATCTTAAACTGCAGGTGCATCACATTTATCTTATAAATTCAAAAACATGGCACAAGAAGAAAGAAATTGTTATTAAGATAAGGAATCATTACAGGAAATAATACTGCATGTTATCATCATTCATTTATAATCTGATTTTTTTTCATCTGCCACTGAAGTTTTGCCCATGCATTTCAGCTCGTTGGGGTTTGCATGGCAAAGTTGGCTAAAGACATTTGTGAGTGGGAAAATAATTATTTTTCTTTTTTTATGATACATCATGGGATTTAAATCATTCATTATTTTCACGGTGGAAATAAGGGACTCATCCAGCAAGGCACTAAGATCTCTTGCCAAGAAAACAAGGATTGTTAAAAACTATTGACTAAAAAGGCTCAATACACTATTGGATCAGATCCCAATTGATTAGAAAATAGATAACTTCATCTTTTTTTCAAAAGTTCAGTGAAGAAATATTAAAGATTAAACGCTCCCTGAAACCCTGAAAGAAACTTTAGGGAAGATTAATCATTTTACTTCGATTACTTTGCACTAAACTGCTAACACAAAGCAGTTTTAAGCCAAGTTTAACTGTATGTGGAAGACAGATTTGTAACTTCTTACCTGACTGCAATGTTAATGTTAACCTCTAAAGAGAATGAAATTAAATGCAGATTTACACCTTTCAAAACTATCATTTTTGGCAAGTGATCTAAAGTTCAGAATGTGCATTAAGCACATTACTTGGTGTCCTGCTACTATACATATATATCTTTTCCTGGTACTAAAAGAAAAAGCTATCTTCTTTGCATGTTGGGCAAAAAATTAAGTGAACATAAAAGGATACAGAAAGAAGCAGATAAATGGATTGGTGCAATTTTACACCCATGGAGGACTGACTTTTCTTCAAAGTAAAAGAAAAAGATCGTTTGTAACCAATGGTAAATGAGAAAATAATTATCACCTCTGTGTAAATCTCGTAGCCACAGCTGCCTAAGAGGGTACAATGAAGGTCAATGAAGTATAGCTCCTTGCAATAAGTAAAAATACAAATCTTTAATGGATTAAAACTCACGCTCCTGTTAACTTGTCAAATATTTCCACGATGTTTACCTGCTAGTAACAGGGGACCGTAAGACTCACTGAATGTGGTCCTCTGCTACAGAAGATCCCACATCAACTCCTGTAATTTTGGCAAGTTGAACCTTGCAACATTTTTGGTTTGTCCTGGTATTCCTTTCTAAAGTGGCTGGAGAACTGTGGAGTACTAATAATGAGCTATTTTTCTATTGGGCCAAATTTTCTTACAGCAAGTTTAGAGCCATTTATTCTTGTGACAATGTTGTGTTTAGTTTAAATAGCTCTTCTCCATTATATGCCACCCCTATTTCCCACAGTACATTGGCAGGCACCTGTCATATTCCCTCTTAGCTTTTCTGGTCCGAGACAAACCTATTCAAGGTTGTTTTCCTTATTCCTATTATTTCTGGCTTCCTTTTGCCTGTCTATTCCACTCTTCCATATTTTGCTTTCCAAAAGCAAATATATGTCATAGTTATTACAGGATTCCCTAAGTAGATGTGATTATATTCACCAGAATAAATAATCAGTTTCCAAAATACATAGATTAGAACATGTAGGCAGTTGCAAAATTATGGTGAGACATTTCCTGATACCATGTTTATTGTCCAAGAAATCACAGTACATATTCATTCTCATTCACAAGGGTGCAGGAGTAATTTGGGGAAATTCTGACACAGCTTTTGCTTCCTTGGCAGGTGAAGATGCACACTGTGTCCTACACGCATTTCTTCTACCTTGGCCTGTGTTTGCTTACCTTAACCAGTTCTGTTGCTGCTGGCCCGGAAACACTCTGTGGTGCTGAGCTGGTTGATGCTCTTCAGTTTGTGTGTGGAGACAGAGGCTTTTACTTCAGTAAGTCCACCCTTTCTTTCATTTAACTGCTGAACACTTTCACATACTCCACCGGAGTCTGCAACTGCTGTGAATGAGCTTAGCTATGATCATCCAGGCTGCCAAATAGGACTGGTATCTTATAGCTGGAAGATGCTGAAGCCTTCAGTTACCATGAAGCCTCAGTAAAGAATAAAGTTGTGCCTGTATTCAACCTCTGAGTTTCTGACAAATTTTCATTTTCAGACTTTTATTGTTTTTCACCACTTTCCAGCTGTTGCTCTTCCACCTGCTGTATTACTGCTTTCCACTGACTTGTCACTGAAGAGCACATACTAAACCAAACACACTCATGAGGCAGAGCTACATGTACCTGTTATGTCAGACTATAATAAACACTTAAAGTACACACTGTATCATATTGAAAACACACTAAGCTTCAACATCTGGTTTGTAAAAAAAAGAAGAGCTGGAAGGCAGCAAGTAGAAAGTTACTACATCCAGGTACCCACATCCTTTATCATTTAAATAATGGTGGAGGAAAATTCATGCATGATGAGATCATAAAGACTAACACTAGAAGAGGCAACAGATAAAATTAGCTCTGTAATAGTGAGGAACAATAAATACTCAACTTTTATGTAGTAGAAATCTATTTCTGATTTTCAGCTATTTGCCACTTAACAAAATTAATGAAACTTTTAGCTATGAATATATTCATTCTAAACACATTCATTAATACATTTTTTTCAAAACATGAAGGAATTGGTGCTCCTATGGCCTCTGAAGCTAGCATTTAATAACATGCTTTTAATAACAATATGTGCTTCTCTGATATTCTTGATAATCCTTCATGACTGAGGTTTCTTGTCTTTTAACCATTTTTTGGTTTTTGGATCATGCCCACCCTAGTGCCATTTATTTCTATTCATGGAGTCATTTCTTTCAATGTTTTCACCTTGCTTCGTTGCTTGCAATAAAAACAGAAATTCAGACTCTTGCACTTCTAAATTAAAGAAAATCTTAATTTCCTCAACATAAAATTGCAGAGATTTTCAACAACTTCTTGGCACACTTTATTAAAATTCATATTTGAAACCTTAGTTTTATGTATGCAAAGTATTCACTATTCACAAAAGAACTCTTTTTTCTCTATTTAACACCTCAACACTTGTTAATAAGCACCGACTTCAGGGTGCTGTTTAGCTTAGTATGCTGGTGTTAAACAGTATTAAAATTACTGGAATCTCTCATACTGGAATTTACATTATCCTATGAGCTTGTCAGGTGTTTATTTATACACAAAAGTCTGTTGCATTTATTAGCAGCGGAGTTAGAGATTATCTGAATGTCCTACAAATGTTTTGTTGCTGGAATGCATGTAAAGACTGTCACCTCCCACTTTTGTTTTCACACTAGAAAACCATGAGACAATATATCCTTAGACCAGCAGGGCAATTGTTCTTTTACTGTGTATATATCTCAGGTGTTTCTCTCCCAGCAAAATGTTTGCTGCTGTTTCAGAGACCTCTCGTGCTTGCTTTCCATAAGGACAACTGTTACTACACAGCAATCAGACCTACTGTTAGGTGTACTTTGTGATCCTCAAGGTAAGAGGTCATGTGAAATGCTAATCATTGGCAGTAACACTCTTTGGTTTCAATCTCAATAATTCTAAGGTTTCACAATCTGTTTCAAATCTCTACCCTAAGCTAGGTCATCTTTAATTTATAATACTAGGATGGGCTTCCAAAGTTTTGAAGGAGACCATTACCTTGACCTTTATCTGCCGTCAGTTTAGACTTTCTCTCTAATCTTTGTTGTTTTCTGATATTCTGAGTTTTCACTTGAAATAATGTAACACCACCATAAATGTCGACCTTGTTTTATATGGAAAACTATTGAAGGTTTTACTTATGAGTGACCACTCTGTTTTAGGAAAGTCTTGCGCAGTTGTAATCAATAATCTGCAGCTGCATCATTCAACAGGAATGTTATGAAGTTGATATGTATGCAGCCTCTTGGATGCCATGTAATGTGTGTGCTCTACCTGGCTACTTCTTGCTCATGAGAAAGAAATTTAATCTGTTTTAACCTTCTCCCTCTTATTTGTTAGAGTTCAATCTAAAATACAAAACTAGAGAAAAGTAAGCCCAGTAACACTGGTAAAACAAATTGAGATCCTCATATCAAATGTACTACAGAATGCAGCATACTCTTAAAGGTTAAAAATGTTGCTTAAAGGTTAAAAATGTTGCTTGATTTCTTGGGACTTTTTAAGAATGCCATATCATTTGCGGAGGTAAAAAGAAATTTTACCCAATGAAATTTTTCTTCTGTTCTAAATAATTTGTCAATAAAAGTAGTATTTTAAGCCTTCTATTCTCACACTCTGGTTCCCTTAAATAAAGTTTAATCAATGGTAGAATTTGCCTTTAAATTGCACAGGAAATAGCTGTGAGGAAAATTTTTTGCTTCCATCATTCTGCATTTCACTAGAGACTCCAAATATAAAGAATACCTTTTGGCTGAGCTGGAATTCCTGGTTCAGAGTCAAGGTCAAAGCTTCTGACTATTCCTTGGGAGTTGTGGGTGGAAGTAGAGATAGAAATAATTATATTACTTTCTGTTGAAATTCTGTACTTCCCAACCACAAGGATATATTTATGGCTAGGACTGGAGGACAAAAAATTTTCTTATGTAGTCTACTCTGCCCAACTTTCTAACTATAAAAGGAAAATCTTTACAGCTTCTGAGGAGATGCCTCAGCTGCTTACCACACACGAAGAGAGGTACAGACTTCAAGAGAAAGTCAAATGCAGTTTCTACCACTCTCTTTTGTCTTGAGACAGACTGACAAGGAGCATTTTTCAAATTTTTTTTTAGGGGAAAACACAGCACAAATCCCCAAGCTGAGCATCTACTTTTTTCCTTGTTCACATTTAGCTCCAATCAGCACTGGCTATTCTTCAGACACCTTTTTGTCTTCTGTGATTTACCAGAGAAAAGCTGATTGTTGCCACTTTTTATCTAGGGACATCTCTCTAGGAGAACTTCTGCCCCTCAAGTTCCTGTGTGTTAGACTTTGTTAGGAGAACGTGACAGAGAACCTGGCCACAGCTACAAAAGTGGCTACAATTAAATGCAGCTTTTCTCAATGTTTCTCCAATCTCAAAACCTCTGGATCCAACAGTCATGAAGCCAAGTGGGATGGCTTCAACATTCATTTAAATTTTAATGTCCAGAAAGGTCTATCATGGTATGCTTATTACAAAATAACACTGAGAACAGAGAATGATGGGAAAACTTAAAGGAGAAATTACAGGAAAATTACAAAAGTGAAAGCCTAAGAGGGAGAAAATTTTCCTTGGAATAGTCTAGTCTTATCAGAGGAATTTACTCTGTAGATTGGTCAAACAAAAACAAACAAATGATTACTTCTTCATAAATGTTGAATTTGCTGAAGAATCATTCATTCTTGCTCATGCTGTTTTCTGAGGGCTATTACTACCATGAGAAGCTACTACCAGTAGCTTGCTCTAAGGAGAAAATGCTATATTCTTTTTTATCTAGTTTCTTCTCCTTTGAACAGATACCTTTTCCTTTTACAATAAATACATAGCTGTCTTGCTAAATACACGAGTGCCAATAAAGAAACAGATTTCTTAATTCCTTAGAAATTTTCAGTCTTCTAATTTCTAAAGTCCAAGTTAGATGATAGCACTTAGTTGAAACTATGACAATCATCTTCATTAATTAAAACTCCAGCCTTTTTTTCCTGCTAAAAAAATTGCTTTAGTCTTGTGGTGAGTCTTCTGAACCATCACTTGCATAAAAAAGAAGAGCTTAATTGAGATACCTGAGACACTGGAGTTCCTCTGATATTCTTCAGAGAATGGAGAATGACCTAGCACATCCTTCCATGTGTAAAGCAGTGAATCCCATGAAAGATGGGCTTTTCTGGCATCCAGCTTAATGTTCCCTGTGTCAACTGCTTTGTGGAGAATTACTGCAGATTTTTACTACATCTTTTGTCCACTGAGACAATCAAAATTGTGTGTTGCCCTTGGGAAAATCCCCTGCTGTGCACAATGTAAGACTATTAGTTTATAATCATCAGAAAATCAGGATAAGCCCTTGAACATAATTTTAGGTAATGAGAGCTGTCATGAGATGTCATTGCTTTGTAGAACTAAGGTATATGTGGAGAAATTGCAGCCTTAGCAAAGAGGAAACAAGCAGCAGAGCAGTAGGCAATTACATTTTGCTTCTCCCGTTTCCCTCCATTTAGGAGCTTCTTGTTTACTTCAGGAAGTCTGCTTTTAAGATGTTATTAAAGTTTCTAGGCCTGTCAGCATAATTACAAGAGATGGCATGGCACTTAGTTCTTTAAGTACTCCATACCTGTACGAGCTATGAGTCATTAGCTCCTCTCTACATCCCTGATTGAAAGGAATGTTAATGTTAGAAGCCCAGCAGAGGCACGCTGAAAAGCTGCCACGGACACACAGAGACACTAGTGGCACTGACGGTCTTACAAATCTTTGCAAACAAATGCTGGTCACCTTGGCTATGTTCACACAGCAAGATGTAAGAGTGTTTTTAAGTTCCTTGGTCTGGCTACATGTCCCATTCATGTCCAAATACTGTACCTGTGGAAGATTTGAGTACATTCCTCTATCTATTCCTAAGTTCCTCTCTTCTTACAAGAAAGCTAACTTGGAAAGGAGTTCAGACGTGCTTTAGCCACATCTGCAGAGTCAGTGCTCAGGGAACCAGAACTATAGGCACAGCTACTGATTTATCTGTATAAGAAAGAAAACAGCTCCGATTTCTGAAATTATATCACTGCATAGTCAAACAGCTGACACAAGTTTGAAGTGTGCTTTGTTGCCACTGCTAGTAAAGAACACTGAGGAAGTTCTCTGAAAATAAGCCAGTCTTTTAAAGAATTTTCTCATATTTTATCACATTAATTAAGGGTAAGAAGTTGTTCATAAAGGCTAACCTTAGTTCAGTGAGGTTAATCTTCTTAAGTTACCTCTTCAATAATGGAGAGAGAGGTTCTGTCTTCTTTTTCCATGGATTGCAGAGTAAGTCTAGGAGGATTTAGCCTCTGATATACACCAAACTTAGTCCCTGCAAACAGGTCTCCTCTACAGCTAGTTTCTCAGGTCACCAAGGATTTTATAATTTTTCAAGCTTTTTAGAGGGACAGCAGTAGTCATGATAATTTTAATGAAGTGACTGGATACAAATCGTTGATCAAAATATCAAGAAGAAACATCTCTGCAAAAAGTGCCTACTATCAAAACCAAATAAGTACATTTTCTTCAGAAGTTCAATTTATATATGTCCTTATTAGCTGGTAGATATTAGAGATGCTTTTTGTGATGTTCACCTTCTTTTTATGCACTAGACCAAGCTTCAAATTTGGTCTCAAATACAGAAAGCTGTTACTTGACATTTGATTCCATAACTGATATATGTATATTTAATACATTGTTTAGTCTCATGTTGGATAAAGTCACTCAAAGAAGCTCTTGGCAAGATCAACATTAATTCTTGGCATAGCTGCCCCTCTTACTTTTCCGCTGAATCTTAAATACCAAGAAAACCCTTCCCTGATTTCAACTCTGGCATATGCTCTAAGCAATCAGCCAAAAACTTTGCGTATGGACCTCTCTGTCTGTTCTGGTATCAATAAAGTGTTTGTGATTCTTAATCAACAGCAGCAGGAGTCACAAAGCAAATCACTCAGTTTGGGAAACCACACGCTCTCTTAATGAAAACCTTTTGCATTTTCTACCTGTGCATGAAGGGCATTCTATACACAGTGCGCATTCAAAGGCAGAAATTCACAGAGCCAAAACTCTAGGGCTTATTCAGCAGTTTAGCTTTTTGGCATGTTTCAAACCCTTTCACATCACTGAAAGTCAGAGACTTAAAGCCACCTCAGAGCTTTGTTAAAAAAGGATGGATATGGACTTTTTTATTGAAGCATATCCTAATGTCAATACTTCCCTGTGACAAAAGCTTAATTGTTCAAAAATATGACAACAAATGCAAGGGATAACCAACAGTTAAGTAATTTCTCCATCTCGAAATCAAGACAAAAGAAATACCACAAATGTATACTTATTGAAGAAATTATGTTAAATTTATCTCTGGTAATAACCATAGGAACTTCAATGCCAAGAGGAAGGAAAAGAGATTAATTCCTACTTTCTATGTGGTGCATTTCGTGCAAAACCATTACAAAAGATAAAGCCCAAATGCTGGGTCTAACTTTCAAGTAATGCCAGGTGTATTTCATGCTTGCATCAGTAAATGAGGTTCTGAGAACAAAAATTCTAACACATCTATAGTTTTTGGAGACATTATTCCATATAATGACCAGTGGGTGAATCCAGCTTGTGGAAAGTTACTTAAATTCCTACAAAAATCCACCCCTGGTCTGAGATATTTGCTGCATTTCCTGATTGAATCCCATACGCAGAGAAATTTTATGTTTTGAATGTCCTTACTTTTACTAGGCAGAGCATAATGTGTTTGCTTACGTCATGTTTAATCCTTTGCTAGTGAAAACTGGAATAACTTCCTTTTATCAAAGAAAGTTTCTAGGGCTCATTTATCTCTTGCCTGTTTTTTTCCCTTGAGTCTACAGCATATTTAAATATTTCCAATCTTATTTTTAAATTCAGCTGTGATCCCAGTCTTCCTATTTATGTAATATATCTCTAAAATAACAGGATGCTTCCAGACAGCAGGCCCTTCTGCTTCCTTATGTGCCCATAAAAGTGTGGAAGTAGGGAAAGGGTGTCCTGTTAAAGCAGTTCCTTTGGGAAATGATGACTCACTCAAACCTGAAATCATATGATATATTTTTATACAGAATTATTTGTTTATATTGTTTGTATCTTAGTGTGTTGGGCAGAAATTTACACAAGGCTGAGTATGGAGAAAAAAGAAGGGTTTGGCTCAGACCATTCTGATTCAACCTACCTCAGTGAACTGTTTTCTTTCTGAAAATAAATATTCTAGGAACACTATTTCTATCCCCAAAAAAGTAAACACTTAATACTCCCAAATCCTATAAACAGCAGGTTCAAAGTAAAACAAATGCTGCTGAAAATTGTTTTGACTTCAAAAGAAGGTTCATTAACAGCCATAGCCTTCTAAGGCAATGGATAAAATCTTAAATTATGCTCACAAACTCTGTATTTCACAACTCTGTATTCCAAAGAAAATTTTTAGATGTATGGTTTATGTAAAGGTATAAGTAGTCTAAGAATCATGGGGAATATTTTAGGGAAGATGTCATTCTGCCTGTGGATCTGAAAAAATGAGTGCATTCCTAATTATGTTTCATTGCTGTTCCAGACCACTTATAATAAACCAAATGCACAAGAGTTTTTTTTTTTTTCAGACTTGCATTAACTATACTGAAGGTTTCTTTTAACTCAGCCGCATCAAAATGACTGGATATGAACTTCTACTCTTATAATGAAGGTTTTACAGCTTCTTTTTCTAAGTCATCATAGATTACTTCAGATTACATGAAAACTAATAAAGATATCTATTTTGGGGTAACATAGCAGGTTTAAATTGAATACACTTCTTACCTTGAAACTTCTGTGGACAAACAATAATATTGTTGCAATAATTCATTTCTACATCCCCCAAATTCCTGAATTATTAGTCAACAGGTCTTCCATTAAAAAAAATCTTAGTTTTTTCTACGTATTTCAAGTTTTATGTTTCTTTCCATTAAAGTTTCCAGCCTTTCACAGACATATTTAGTTTGGCAGGAAGAATCTGGTGACTCATAGACTGTAGAAATTTGAGAGCAAGCTACTGAAAATGTATCTAATTTCTTCTTGTGTAATTTGGGAGAAGCTACTGATAGTACGTCTAATTTTCCTAGTTTAATCAAATGTATTATTGGCAAATACATGTCCTGAATAAAATCCATGTTTATTTCTGAAATATATAGCTAAGATCAAGTGCAAAAACACCATATATATTTGCTTTTAGAACACTTCTGGGTTTTTTTTCTTAATTGTGTCTGGCATCTTACTCTAAATCAATGGGCACTGAATGAAAAACAGAGGCACTAGTTGAAACAATTTGCATCACAATTCTACTTATATTTTGGAATTCAGTAATATAAAAGCATTCCTTATGATTTTTTTGGTGGGGCTTTTTTGGGTTTTTTTCATTCTCTTCAAGAGAAGATAAAGGTGTATGAATAAGTGATGTTATTATACCTCCATGATTTATATAGACAAGGATAGATATATTAAAAAAATCTCATTTGTATTTTATTATTGACTATACTGTTCCTTTCGTGTCTTTTCAGACAAAAGACTTTTAAATTCAGACCTTTCTAGACATACATCATTTTAATTTGTCCCCATACAGAATGAACTTGCTGAATGATTAACACTGAACAGAGTGTGACCTGAAATAAGGAGATGCCTGTTCAGATTCAGTGCATCTACTTTTAGGCACTTAAATGAGGATTCTGAGTTAGGAGTCTACTCAAGCTCATTCTGGAGTCAGTGAAAGGACTAAAAATTTTCAAGGCTCTCATTAAGTTATGAATTTTCCCTAGGACATACTTTTCCTTCTCCACTAAATCAAGCAAGGAAGCTGTAGCAATTGTATTCTTATGCTCGTTAAGTCAGTTAGGTAAGGACCCTCCATTAGGAGCCTAAATTTTGGTGGAATGAATATGTTTAAAACCACACAATGAACTTCCATGTAGAGGTAAGGATGCACTCATACAGACCCCATTTTAGATCAAAGCAAATCCAAGCTTATTTCAGCTGCTATGGTATAATACAGTTAAGCAAAGACACAGAAAAATGCCTTATGCAGGTAACACCAGTTAGAGCTGCTCCTCCAGCTCTTAAAAACTCCCAGGCTTTAGTCTAAGTGTAAATCTTGTTGGAGAAATCACTCCAGTTGGACACAGTGAAAGTGCAAGGCAAAAGCTTATCTATCTTTTCTTTCTTGATATAATATGAAGGATGTACCCTTATATGTTATAGCAAGTAAAACTCCTTTATGTTTTATTCTTGCAAAATAAGGTGCACTTTTCATGCATAAGTAATGAAGCAGGTTTTTTACACTGCTATTCACACAGGACCTTTTCTATTCCCATGAATATTTATTTCCCAGTCGTTTTTTAAGGAATTGCCACAATGATAATATTTATAACCTACAGAGACAGCTAAATATCAGATGTCATTAAAGAAGGATTTTCTCTGTTAGTGGGCTGTGCCTTCTATCATGGTATTGTCATGGAGAAAGAACACAGAATGATGCTCAGGTACAGTTTTGAGATACTTTCAGTCAATGAAACATTCAAAGTCAGGTTGAATGGAGCTCTGAGAAACCTGATCTAGTTGAAGATGTTCTTGCTAATTGCAGGGGGTTGGATTGTGGTCTTTAACAGTCTCTTCCAACCCAAACAATTCTATCAGTTGGAATATTTAAAATATAGCTACTGCTTACCCAATGAGCTCACTTAGAAAAGCAGTTATGTGACTGAGAGAAGAATCCCACCCGAGGCTGTAAGCCATTCAGTGAGTTGAAACAACACCACAAAGCATCTCTACCTTCCTCACTCCAGCACCCCTCTTCATCAAAGGCAATATAGAAAAGCAGAGAACTACTTCAAAGAACCACATTCACATTTCATGATCTTCTCTAAAGTGATCCCTTTGCAGGGAACAGTAATCACAGTAGTTAAAATTTCCAAACCATCTATGAGGATAGAAACTGTTCTTTATGTTGTTCAGACATTGTTATCCTTTTTCCGTAAATGTACTGTTTTGAAGCAAAGTAAAAACAAGCACTAAAACCATGAAAGAATTATTTTTACTTCCTATGAATAAATACGTATATGACTTAGCTTATTTCAAGGTGCTCTTAGTATTGTGCATTTCTACCCCATTTTCCTCAAGCCAAACCAGCTGGGTTGGCTTGAGGAAAATGGGGTAGAAATGAGGCTCTCACTTCACATTTGTTTCTGCATTTAAAGGGTATTTTCATATGAGACATGAAAATTATTTCATATACTTAAGGAGTTCCACCACTGTTTCAGGAATGACATACACAAGATCTAATATAGATATTACAAGATACAAACATTTTAATAAGTGGAATGGTCAAGAAAATGTGTTC